>CALYLW010000252.1:672500-713694 GCA_944989445.1 Ampullaceana balthica
AAAAGTCTGGTCACCGATCGCTTGACCGAGCTCAGCGTGACACGTAAAATGTAAACAAAAGCACGCCTGTACTTCGATGGGTCGCGAAATCTGAAATTTTGATACGATGCATTGTCAGGTGAGACGGGTCCGTGTGCCAAATTTCAGCTCGATCGGATAACGGGAAGTCGGTCATTTTTTACTTTTGTTTTTCCTCCCGCCCAAGACAGGTTTTGACGACAGAACGACAGAGAGAGAGACGGCGGTGAAGTTAATATAAGGGATTTAAAAATGACCGAATACCGGTTTTGCCGGAGCTGAAATCCAGTTCACCTCTAATTATGACTTTGTATTTATGATCATGATCATATCCAGTTCACATTATCAAACCGTTGAACTACTTGCACTGAAGCGATCGAGTGTTGTTAAGATATACATATGACTTCAATTGCTTCTATTGTGATAGGTGATCCAGCAACAGCTCTATCGCAGCTGTTAGCTCTTTGTTGATATCCGTGGCAAACGGAGGACCCGAATTTCCCTAGACAACAGATCTGCCACTATAGGCAGTCGGAGTGTTGCAAGTTTGCACACAATGCTGTGTATGTTTCGGAATGTCGGGCGGGTAATGTTGTCTTTTGTCAAGTAGTTGCAAATATTTGCTTCTGAAGCGCTATCAGAACAGCCGTAGGATAAAGAGCTGCTCTATGTAAGTTTAGATGATAATAATAATAATAAGAAGAAGAAGTTGATCGCTAATTGTAATAATTATTCGGGCTGTACCGGATTCAAATTTTTCAAATCCGGCTGCAGCTGGATTTGGCAGGATTTATGAAGTGAGATCCGACATGTTTTGTGTGCAGTAATTTTGTGTGCGCTGCTTTCTAACATTAAACACATATATATATATATACTAGGGGTTGTAGGCTATAGGGCGCCTACGGTCAGTGGCGTCACTAGGGGGGGGGCGGGGGGGCGGGCCGCCCCGGGTGACACCCATCAGGGGGTGACACCCGAGCCTAAAATTTTACTGTGTACGATTTTATGTCAGAAAACAAAAGATGAAAATAAATTTAATCTAGAAAGAAATTAAGAAATACAAATGAAATACGTTAAACACGAAAATTCTTATTAAAAAAAATATCAGTTAACTTGCAATAATAAAACAGTCCCAACGCGAACAACATTAAAACAAATTTGGAAAAAAAGAAAAGAACTAGTCGCAGCAGAGAGATCTTTAAAAAAGGCTGGAATGAAACGAGGAAGTGTCTTCTGTTTTAAAAAGATATAAAGCCATTTGGGCTTGGACACACCGACAGCATGAACGAATCCCACCTCACGACGCCCTCCACCACAGCGGGGTGGGGGGATAAGATTTTTATCACCAAAAGAAAAATATCAAAAAGATGTGTTTTCTTTGTTGATGCTTTTCTTGAGGAAAATTATGATTTCAATGTCTTTGAGTTAATATGTTTTATATATATATATATTTATTAATGCGTGAAAGCATAGATATGCATGTTTATATACAGGTAGTCCTCCGGTTACGACGGTCCCATCCCGACTTACGCTGTTTAATGCTTACGAACGCGCCCCCGTAAAGAATAGTATTACGCGTTATTCCGTATTTTAAAAAAAAATTCATGAGGTAACGAATTCTTTTCACTATTTGAAATAACAAAAATTATTGAAAAATATGTATGATTATTATTTCAACCTACAACTTTCGTTTGCGAATTTTTCAAATGGCGAAGTTTTCAATCAAGTCAATAAAGCTGAGTAAGCTTACAAGTTCCTTTCCAATGCTCATTATAGAGAGCATATTCAGCCTTTTTCGTCCCATGCAAATTCTAACTCATTATATATTCTTTTCAACTTTGAAAAGGATCGCTCTCAGCTGCAGTTTGATGTCATCATTGAAAGATAGATGCGAAGTGCGATGTGTACATTTGTAAAGGACTGTGTCAAATATAGCTCATTCAAAAGCAGCAACATTTTTAGCTCTGTGCAAGTTTTTTGAGTTTCGCTTTGTGCTAATTCCTTTTCCTTACCCTGGGGCTGGACAATAACTTTTTTAAGAGTTCTGAAAATTGGACTAATTCTGAAGGTAAGCAGTCTTCGAAATCACTCATGAACCTACATGTGGAAGAAAATCAGAAGCCCCGAGCCAAGTGCTCTATATGGGTCTTCCCGGAAGACCCCCTTAGCCATCTGGCCACCAAAGGGACGTTGGTTGGCTTTCCTTATGTCTCGTGAGATGATGGAAGATTCTGTGCTCTTGTGGGATCCTCGCGCATGGCCCTGCAGCTTCTGCTGTGGCTGTACAAGCCCACTCGCGAATGGCAGCCTTTGCCGCACTTCTGGCACTGAAAGGCAGCACCTGTGGTTGTCTGATTAGCTCTCCTTTTCCTCTTTTGGCGGTCCGCGTCTGCGACCTGTCGCAGGTCTCTTTCTCCTGCTTCTAGCCCGGCAGTCAATCGATTGTCTCCATCTGTGTCTGTCAGTCATTAGGGACATGCTTTTTGCGGATGATGCTGCCATAGCTACCCACAATGAACCAAAGGGACGTAACAGCTGAGGACAAAAAAAAGCGGTCGCTTCTGAAGCGGTCATCTGGGCATCCAGGACATACAGTCGAAGATGCCTCCCACTAAGTTGCCCTCACAAGGAGGTGGTGGAATTTCCTACTACGACCCTCTACCACTTTGGCGCCATCCCGGCAAAGCACACGGGTCTCCATGGTTAGGACCGACGCAGACCGGGGGATCATCAAAGACCTACCTAGGGTGCAACCCCCACTGGAAGGTTTCCTCAGAGCTGGCGTCCAATGCGTTCTTCGCGGCACTTTTTGCTAATCCGTACTGGCGCTCCTGGCCCTAAACCGGCACCGCTCGATGGCGTTGCTAGTAAATTGAGGGGGACGAAACGGTTGCTTCGGATTTACCCGACCCCTTCTTCGAAATCACTTGAATGTTCTTCCATTAACTTGGCTGCTGCACATCGGGTGGCGAAAGTGCTGAGCTCAGTTAGGTTTGTAAGAAAGCCAAATTTCTCATGGATGTATTTATATGCACCTAACCAATGTTGTAGGGCTTAAGAAAGTTTGTCAATGGTTACCAGAAATACCTCAATCTTGAATATTTTTTTCTCCAGGAGAATACTGTTTTGTTGATGTTCCTTTATCAAACTGACGCTTTCTTTTTTGTTTGATAGCATTGAAGATTGTTTACACTGTTTTTACCACCGACTTTTCCTTTCCTTTGTCTTCATAGGAATAAAATTAAGAATGCTATTTTTCAACAAACTCAATGAGAGACTTCCTTTCTAAAATTGTTTCCCAAATTTCAAGTAAAATAGCGACTTCCAGTTGTTCAATTTCCTTTAGAAATCCTTCTTCTTCAAGTCGGCAGTCACGTGGCTGATTTTCATTCGTTGCTAATTCTTCCAGTGCTGCGATATTCTCATGGTATGAGCTATTAACAGACCTTACAGCATAATGTCAGGCTGACCATCTTGTGTCAGACAAGGCTTTGTTAGCATGTATCAATTTCATATGTTTTTGAAGTACCTGTCAACGATGAGTAGATGCAACAAGTCGGGTATAAGATTTTGCAGAAGACAAAAAAATCTGACCGCAGTAGGACAACCTGCTGCTCTTTTCCCAACCAAATTAAAGGAATGAGCTGTGCACGGCACATAATGAGCTACAATGCACTTCTCACGAAGAATAGCCTGGTTTTCCGTTATACTTCCTACTCATTTGCAGCATTGCCGTATGACTGTCCAAGGCATTTTCAGGGATTCGTACAAACATAATGGCCTGCATCTTTATTATACACTATAATTCATAAAAAGTTTTGGGGCCCTTAAATTATTGGGGGCTTTAGCCCGTTCAGCACCCCCCCCTTTTAATCCGCCATAGGGGGGAGGTCACGCATCTGTGACGATGTGGTACGAGGAGGGGGTGTTTAATAAGAAATGTGACGTCACGTCAAAAACGCGAAACTTTAAATAAAAGTTCCACTTAAATATTTGATTGTTTACCATTTATTTAATTACGTTTTCAATGACTTCACGCGTGTTACGATATTACAGTGCAGACTTACCCTAAATACATATTTAAATGACAAAAAATAATTTGCAACATGCTAATTTGTATTGAGAAAATACGGCTTGGGGGAGGGGTGTCAAAGCTTTGTGACGTCATATCGTAAAAAAGGGGTGGGGTCTAAGTTTTTGTGACAAAGTATGACGCTGGGGGAGGGTGGGGTAAAAATCGGCAACCTCGCGTGACGTCATTTATGGACGGCCCCTTCAGTCGTGAAGGGGTGACACCATGAGCTACCGCCCCGGGTGACACCAACCCTAGTGACGCCTCTGCCTACGGTGCCCACTTTTTTTGTCAAAACCCCAAGTAACTTATCCTTGTTTGATAAATACAAAATATTAAACTTCATGAAATGTACACAAAGCATTTTATAATTATAAATCCTCAAATCCCGTTTTTACATTATTCCCTTTCCCAAAATTAAAATATGAGCTAAAACAATGACGTCAAATATAAAATTTTTTTACAGGGTGTCCTTAATTTGTAATTAATTTGCACACCTTTTGATGCACACCTTGTATTAAATATAAGATCAAACAATGACGTCATGCAATATTTTTTTACAGTGCTAATCACCACACGAATGTTTAAACTGCTATAGACTGTTGTACATCGTTCCTCGGCGTTCCAGGTCCTATGACTTGGACTATTATATTATTTACTAGTAAAAAATTACGGAAGTTTGCAAAATGGATATATTTCAGTTTTTGTAATTGTCCCTTTTGCCTGAAAGCCGCATAGTAAATAATCAGAAAATGTAGAGACCAAGAGAGAAAAATTAAATCTCTTCTCCATATTGAACAATTTTATGCGGACGTTTGAAAATAGCGTTTTTTTCTGTTTTTTTTGTTGTGCAGTATTTTTTTCAGTGCTATTTTTTTTTCGGTGCACTTTCTAAAATCTAGCGTTACGAACGGACATAGCAGAGAATATATTTTGATTATATATACGAATATATGTGCTATGAGAAAACCTCCAAGCTTAGGCTTCGCGTTATATAAGTTTGCATGAATAATAATGATATAATCAGGATAATAGTAAATGCATAGTGAATTACACACAGCATTAGGTGATACTACAGCAAAGAAGTTTGAAGTTCGAAGTATTAACAAATATTGCTGAGGAGTCAGCCGGACGTTAACTTGCGGCACTGAATAGTGCGAAACCAATTATGAATGCACCAATAATACTGCACAGTGCCTTAAAAATAAATTATGTGACTGTAATGTGATCCACATCACGCATATCTGTGATTTGAAGCAGTTTAAGCTTCATTGATGATTATGACTTGTCAGTTTATTCGCCCTATTTGTCCATTCATTATTACCACAACATTACCAAAACATGTAAAAAATAAAATGTAATTTTTACACATGTTAATAACAAAGAACTATTCATTTTGCATGAAACGTAGTAAGCAAAGTTTGTCACAGGATAACAGAAAAGATTAAATTATCAACTGTTAATCATATTTACAATTTAATATAAACGTGTTAGTAATTCACATAAACGTTTTTATTATTGTCAAGTCAGCACCTTTTCAAGATCTATTATGACTTGTCAGTTTATGCGCCCATTGGTCCATACATTATTACCTTTACATTATCAAAAACATGTAAATAAAAAGTGTAACTATTTACAAATATGAATAACAATGAACTATTTATTTTGCATGAAAACCTTTGAAGTAAAGTTAATCACTGGATAAAAGAAAATATTACATTATCATCAGGTAATCGTATATAAAATTTAATATACACGTTTTAGGAATTCTAATAAACGTTTTCATTATTGTCAAGTCAGCACCCCTTCCAGTTCTATATTAAAAGCAAAACATTTTTTCATTCCAAATTAGTCTAAGACGCATTAAAATATTACATGTAAATAACAATAAAAAAAACTATTGTGGGGAGGAGTCCGATTTTTAAATATGTTTATTTTTTTAAACATACAAATATGCAATCTCAAAGTGTATAAAAGAAAAACAAACGCTAAACTGAAGCATAAGTTGGCAAATTTCATTTGCAGTAATAAATAATGGCTTTGTAGTTCAAAACGCATCGAAATTTGACAACCAAACGACAACCAATTGTAAATTTCATGAAAAGAAAAACGAATGTTATATATTAATATAGAAAATTAAATTTATAATTAAGTACGTAATATTGACATGGACACATACACAAAAAACGGACATTTAATAAAAAAAATAATATATCAAATAGAACATGGCTCTTTTTACTTCGTTCCCTTCACAAATTAATAAAAGCTCAAATAATGACGTCACGTCACAATATTTTATGGCTAGAAACACATTTTGTTAATCTCGAACGCAACATATTTACTCCTATATTTTCATTTTTTTATCGTGAGTTACCTCGCATAGCGTCACGGACAGACGTGACATTGAAAATTATATTGTTTAATATACTAGTGTATCACCCGTCAAAAAGGACGGAGGTTTTCAAAATAAATACACATCGCATTAAAAAATAACGTAATACAGGACTTTCATGTATTTTATTTATTTTTATTTGACTCATTTATTATCATATTGAACAATTATATGAGGAACGTTCAAAAAGTGTTATTTTTTGTGCAGTAATTTGGTGCGCTGCTTTCTAAAATTAGTAGCACTATAAAACAAAATCGATCGCAGCAACAGCATTACATCCATACAGACAACGGGAATTATGTATAAAGATATATCTATATATATATATCTCATAACGAGCACCTTTCATAAGGAGATTTTCGCATAACAAGCAAAATTATTTTTTTTAAAAGTTATTACCTTAACGTGCGAAGATTCGCATAACGATCGACGCAGAAAAGAAAAGTCCCTTCTTCGGGGCAATTCATTTGTGAGCCTGCACTTCCACCCCGATGTATTATTCTGTGTTGAGCGCTTGGTCTGTTAGCGTATTGTTTTGTGTGTCATCAACTCTTTGGTATTCAGACAGTATTCGTTATTTTTTTATGTGCAAAGTGTAATAACCTGTGCTACAACGTCTTCGAAAATACAACACAAGAGGACAATCATAAGGGGAGAGAAGAAAAACACTTTCGAAATGAAAAGGAAAACCATTGAAAAGCGAGAACAAGGTGGCTATCTAGCGCGCAACAAAAATCGGGCAACACCAACGGTCCGCACAATTCTTATAAACAATTAAGGTGATGGATGCTTCAAATGGAGTGTCAAGAATGTCTACGAAACGGTTACGACACATTTTCGTCAAATTTTGAAGCGTTGGCAAAATCAAATGCGTTTGGGCAGTTTTCTAGTTAAAAAGGAATCATTATTTGTCATAAATTCATATTGTTGTTTACGTTTTTTTGTTTCTGTATTCTATTCGTTCACTCTTTAACAATTCCTACGTAATTTTATTTGAATAAATGTTCGTAAATTGTTGAAAAAAATGAGTATTTTTTTCAGCATGGAACGGATTATCGTATTTTACGTTGATTTGTATGGGGAAAATTCTTTCGTATGAGTGTTTCGCTTAACGAGTAAGAGTCTGGAACGAATTAAACTCGTTATGAGAGGTTTGACTGTATATATATTAGAGCTCTACCGAAAAGCCGAATTCGGCCAGATTTGTGAAGTGAAATCCTGCCGGAGCCGGATTTGTAAAAATGGCCGGATTCTTCATTTACGGGAGCCGCAGCCGAAATCCGGTACACCTCTAATACTACTACTACTACTACTACTACTACTACTACTACTACTAATAATAATAATAATAATAATAATAACTAGATACTACCCGTAGCGTGGCATACGCCGCAGACTTGCTCATCATAGAATTAATAAATACCTGATGAAATACTTCCGTCTAAATGTACCTAAATTTACATATTGACTCGTATCTTATATTAAAGTTGTCCGCCTTAAACCCCGGATATTTCTATTAATAGATGTCCGCCATTATATGGAGTTTTGAATGTTAAAATCCGAATGGTTTACTGGCTTGTTTAGACACACGAATCCACGCCCAAATGCCAAATCGGAAAAAAGAACAATTTGAGTGTGATTATTCTTGCGAATTCGGCGGCTGGATAGCGAAGTCAATAGTGCGCTCGCCTCACAAGCTGAGGGGCGTGGGATCGAGCCCACGTTGTTAAACCCATTATAAAAATGTTGATGAATGACTAACGCTAAGGAAGTCCTCCGCTGACCTGGAGAGGGATGGGCGCCGCCAGGATCTACAAAGCCCGAGAATGTTCTAAAGGTAACCCCCTACGACCACAAGAAGAGGTTATGGGACTAAAAAAAATATAAAAAAATAAATAAAAAAATTCTTGCGAATGGAACAGGAAAAGTGTTTTTTTTATCCAAATGTATATGTAAGTGTTATAATCGATTTTGACGTGTTGTACCTCCAACCTAGAAGTGAATGCCGCAAGTATTGTTAATACTTTGACAATTGATCTTATACTTATATCCTCTAGTACCGGGGTCGGGAAAGTTTTACTCTGAGAGAGCCATACACACCACATTTTTTGAAAACTAATTCTGTGAGTGCCATACATTATGTTTAAAATTTCAAAATTCAAGTAAATGTGTACATGTTGTGTAATTTCAACACTTAAGTACAATAATTATGTCTCTGAAATATTCGTAATAATATTTTTCGCTGTTTTTTATATGCAATTAATATGTGGATCAAATGAGTCTGAATAAAAGGGTGTTTTTTTTTATTAGGTTTTTTTTTATATATAAACGAACATTTGTGTGAGAGCCAGATGCAGCCATGAATAGAGCCACATCTGGCTCGCGAGCCATGGTTTCCCGCCCACTGCTGTAGTATTTCAAGATATAGTAATTTAACTAATGTAGTTATTCATGTCAGGGGCTGCTATTCAAAACCAACAATGAGCTCTATAGCTTTTTTTAAAATTTTAAATAGCTCCAGTTTTATCCATGTTTTTCTACGGTAGATTTGATGACTTCATTCATGCGCTGATCTCATACAGAAAATATAGCTTTAAACTTTGAAGAGTTAACCATTGAAAGATGAAAATAATGATAATTTTAATTTTTAAAAAAACGAAATAAAATCAAATGTTGCTAAAATGGACATAAGAATCTCTCAAGACATTTGGGCGTGTTGGAAAGAAGAAAAAAAACTGTAAAAGCTTGCGGGGAGCAATTTGAAGACATCGAACACGGCGGTATTTATGGAATGAGTCATTGATGTTAAATGGCGCTCTCAAAATGTTTTTTTTTGGTGTTAATCTGAGATTCCCACAGCTGATGTGCAGGGGCGGACATTAAACCAAAAGAAAAAAAAAGACTTGATTACTTTAAACCCGATGTCTTCGTTTGTGGAAGATGATTGAACCTGTATCCCATGGTAACAACTGTCTTCCTTGGTACCGACTGTCTCCCTTGGCCCCGACTGTCTCCCTTGGTCCCGACTGTCTCCCTTGGTCCCGACTGTCTCCCTTGGTACCGACTATCTCCCTTGGTACCGACTTTCTCCCTTGGTGCCGACTGTCTCCCTTGGTCCCGACTGTCTCCCTTTGTGCCGGCTGTATCCCTTGGCCCCGACTGTCTCCCTTGGTCACGACTGTCTCCCTTGGTCCCGACTGTCTCCCTTGGTCCCGACTGTCTCCCCGTTTGCTGATCGTCACATTGAAGGCAAACTAAAAAAATGATAGAATCCCTGGTAATGTGCGCCGTTGAATTTGAGTAAGTTTCTATTTTTCTTACTGGGGACTGCGGCATGTCAATGTTGGTTGAGAATTTCAAATTTCTCTCTCTCTCTCTCTCTCTCTCTCTCTCTCTCTCTCTCTCTCTCTCTGTCTGCCTCTCTGCCTTCTTGTCCACGTATCTCATCAGCCTCTCCGATGCGATTCCTTTTCATTGGGGATGTCCGGGGAATCCCTATGTGTATACGTGATTGGGGATATCCGGGGAATCCCTATGTGTATACGTGATTGGGGATGTCCCGGGGAATCCCTATGTGTATACGTGATTGGGGATATCCGGGGAATCCCTATGTGTATACGTGATTGGGGATGTCCCGGGGAATCCCTATGTGTATACGTGATTGGGGATGTCCCGGGGAATCCCTATGTGTATACGTGATTGGGGATGTCCCGGGGAATCCCTATGTGTATACGTGATTGGGGATATCCGGGGAATCCCTATGTGTATACGTGATTGGGGATATCCGGGGAATCCCTATGTGTATACGTGATTGGGGATGTCCGGGGAATCCCTATGTGTATACGTGTTTGGGGATGTCCCGGGGAATCCCTATGTGTATACGTGATTGGGGATGTCCCGGGAATCCCTATGTGTATACGTGATTGGGGATATCCGGGGAATCCCTATGTGTATACGTGATTGGGGATGTCCCGGGGAATCCCTATGTGTATACGTGATTGGGGATGTCCCGGGGAATCCCTATGTGTATACGTGATTGGGGATGTCCCGGGGAATCCCTATGTGTATACGTGATTGGGGATGTCCCGGGGAATCCCTATGTGTATACGTGATTGGGGATATCCAGGGAATCCCTATGTGTATACGTGATTGGGGATATCCGGGGAATCCCTATGTGTATACGTGATTGGGGATGTCCGGGGAATCCCTATGTGTATACGTGTTTGGGAATATCCGGGGAATCCCTATGTGTATACGTGATTGGGGATGTCCCGGGGAATCCCTTTGTGTATACGTGATTGGGGATGTCCCGGGGAATCCCTATGTGTATACGTGATTGGGGATGTCCTTGGAATCCCTATGTGTATACGTGATTGGGGATATCCGGGGAATCCCTATGTGTATACGTGTTTGGGGATGTCCCGGGGAATCCCTATGTGTATACGTGATTGGGGATGTCCCGGGGAATCCCTATGTGTATACGTGATTGGGGATATCCGGGGAATCCCTATATGTATACGTGATTGGGGATGTCCCGGGGAATCCCTATGTGTATACGTGATTGGGGATGTCCCGGGGAATCCCTATGTGTATACGTGATTGGGGATATCCGGGGAATCCCTATGTGTATACGTGATTGGGGATATCCGGGGAATCCCTATGTGTATACGTGATTGGGGATGTCCGGGGAATCCCTATGTGTATACGTGTTTGGGGATGTCCCGGGGAATCCCTATGTGTATACGTGATTGGGGATGTCCCGGGAATCCCTATGTGTATACGTGATTGGGGATATCCGGGGAATCCCTATGTGTATACGTGATTGGGGATGTCCCGGGGAATCCCTATGTGTATACGTGATTGGGGATGTCCCGGGGAATTCCTATGTGTATACGTGATTGGGGATATCCGGGGAATCCCTATGTGTATACGTGATTGGGGATGTCCCGGGGAATCCCTATGTGTATACGTGATTGGGGATATCCGGGGAATCCCTATGTGTATACGTGATTGGGGATATCCGGGGAATCCCTATGTGTATACGTGATTGGGGATGTCCGGGGAATCCCTATGTGTATACGTGATTGGGGATGTCCCGGGGAATCCCTATGTGTATACGTGATTGGGGATGTCCCGGGGAATCCCTATGTGTATACGTGATTGGGGATGTCCTTGGAATCCCTATGTGTATACGTTATTGGGGATGTCCTGGGAATCCCTATGTGTATACGTGATTGGGGATGTCCTTTGAATCCCTATGTGTATACGTGATTGAAGATGTCCGGGAAATCCCTATGTGTATACGTGATTGAAGATGTCCGGGGAATCCCTATGTGTATACGTGACACCACAAGCAATATCTAAATGTAAACTTCACAAAACATGATGTACTCTTTTGTCTCCCTATTGGTGAAATGTCAACTCATCGGGCTCCTGGAAATTATTTTTGTTTTTTAACATCCTCTTCTCGCTGTGCTAAGTCTTCAACTGCGATCTCCAAGCTATCACAGAGCAATAATGAGGGCCAGACTCACGTCATGAAGCATGTGGTACAACAAAGCACTCGCCTTGGCATCGTACACTTACTCTCGAAACTCGTGGCTTTATGGGACGGCTTTGAATTCTAATTGTAACCAGCTGAGAATTTCATTTGAAAGGTAATTGAATGCTACACGAGTAATTTCCCCCAACGCATATTCAAAGTTCTTTTTAATGTTGTTGTTTTTTTTAAACCTTTTTTTTTACATTTGTAATTTTTTAAAGATTTGTTTTTAACGAACAAGATCTTACAACAAACATGTGTTGTTGTTGTTGTTGTTGTTTTGTTTTTTAGCCTCTTTCAGTCTTCGCTCTTCAAACGCTTAATTTCTTAAGAGTGCACTCCTTTCGTTAAGAGTCCAGCCTATTTATAAAGTTACGGGAATACTCGGAAGCCGAACTTTTTGTTTTAGCAGCGACTGGTAAGCTGTAGTGTTGTTTGACCAAAGTGCCACCAAACGACCACTTTAGCCGGACGGCAACGACCGTCTGTGTTTTGCCTTGTTTTCTCTTTTTTTTTCACCAATCCTCCCCCCCACCACAATCGTTTCCCCCCCCCCACCCCTCCCCTCCCCCTTTTCCGCACTTTCCCTGAAACCCAAACAAACAAACTGTTTATGTTGAGAAATCTCCTTTCTGTATACTTGACCTCATCTCTCGACGTCTTCCTCGCTCATCTCCCCTTGTCTTCACGACTCGTCATCATCATCTCGGACGAGCTCTCCATTCACGGCCATATCCCCAACAATTACATTCATCGGGAGAGCTTAATCACAAGTGTGGGCCGGTGAGGAGGAGAAAAAAACGTTATTTAATACGTGTACTAATTGCTTATGTGAGCGTTCAATGTACGAAATCCACCGACGGTTTACGGCGGGGTTGCTGAGGGGGGGGTTGTGCTTTCTGGCGAACTCTCCTAAGAACTCATCAACTCTTCATAGATTTCCCACTGAGTGAAACATATTCATGTTCTAAAATTTATTACGTATTCGGACGCAATGTTATTATAACCTACCCCAAACCCATATGTGAATATTCGATTTCATTATCGTAGTCGGACACAATGTTATTGTAACATATCCCAAACCTATTTTCTCGATTTCATTATCTTTGTTGGACACGCTGTTATTGTAGCCTCTCCCTAACCCATATATAAATATTCGATTTCATTGTCGTAACTGAAGTCCAAGTTATAATCATCTTACCCTAATGTCATGTGATGATCTTAATGGGACTCACTGCTGTTTAAATGTTTCATCGAGACTTTTTTTCGAAAAGATCATTAATTTGAGATCCACTGTGACGTATTCCCAGCTCCCTAACATTAGGTATATACAAAGATGTTTACTAACGTTAGGCGAAAAGCCGACATGACGTGGGCGGGGCGCAGTCTCAATTTAATTGGATGGACTGGTCATAACACCACAGCTAAGTGTTATCTTAGTTTCATACTATAGTAATGATAATAATAATAATAATAATAATATAATAATGATAATGATAATAATAATAATAATAATAATAATAATAATAATAATAATAATAATGATAATAATAATGATAATGGTAATGATAATAAAAAATAATAATAATATAATAATGATAATGATAATAATAATAATAATAATAATAATAATGGTAATAATAATAATGATAATAATAATAATGATAATAATAATAATAATAATAATAACAATAATAACAATAATAATAATAATGATAATAATAATAATGATAATAATAAAAATAATAATAATAATAATAGTAATGATAATAATAAATATAATAATAATTATAATAGTAATTTGATAATTTATATAGCGCAGCACCCCCGCAAGTAACCTGGATCACAGCACTTTACACTAAATTACAACCGTACACAATTATCAATTCATTCAATGTAAAACATATCAGTTTTTTAGTTTGTTTGTTTGTTGACGAAGGGTTTTTGTCGACACGTTCGTTGTTAAGTGGCGTCTGTCAGGTTCACGTATACCCTCTTTTAAGCCTTTATATTAACTCGTGGCGTATGCTTGATTTATTGTTTGATTGAGGCCTTATTTGTCGAAAAAACTTTGGATCGATTTTTAACCCACTTCCTCGTATGCTAGCGAGCTGAAATTTTGCAGGCAGACTCGTGCCGATGATAAAAATGATGTTTCAAAATTTCAGATCGATCGAATGTACAGTATTTAAATTCATGCATCATAGATTATCTCTATTTATCTCTATGTAGCATTTTAATTTTTGTGTTAGAGTGTCCCGGTGCGTATTATATTTATATTGAACGGCTTTTTTAATTATTTCCTGTTGCGCTGTGTGGTGCGTATTATATTGACGACACTTTTTAAAAAAATATATTCCCAGTCTGTAAATGTAAATGCTATTAATTGCTAATCTGTCTCGCTGTGCGCACTATGTTAAACGTATAAAACCCTTTTCCCGTGATGAAATCGAGCTGATATTTAGCAGGCAGACTGTAGAAGTTTTTTTTTAATTATAAATCCTTTATATATTTGAGACATAACTAAAATTTTGGATTTTTTAATTGTCGTGCGATGCGTATTATACTGAACATTTTTTTTAGTTATGTCTCGTATATAAAGGATTTATAGACAAAAACTTGTTTTTTATGGGGTTTTTTATTATTGTTTTTTTTTCTACCCTGCATGATTGCATTCTCACTCCATTTATATCCTTATTTTCGGCGGGGAGTTCATTTTGGCGTGTAAGTTGTAACAAATACGTGAAACTTGAAAATTACATTCTCTATGGTTTAAACTAATTTTTAGAGCCGTCGGACAAATCCACGTTCCCTGTTCTAAGACGTTATGTTATACGCAAAACGTTTCAGTAAACCAAAAAAAACAAAGACATTAAAATGTATGCCTCATTTCCGATCATGGGGAAAAAAATTAAAGAAATAATTAAATTTAACAAGCTGCCATGCCACACACCCACACCCCCCCCCCTTTTTTTTTGCGTCTTGAAAAGTACATTTCAATTTTGTTTTCTGTTTCAACATCCTTAACGTATTTCGGTTACCTGAAGCCTTAATCTGATTGGGTAACTAAAAATAATAATAATTTAAAAAAAATTGTCTGGCTTCCCTGAGAGTATGGACCGTGTATAACATTCTTGTACCAGGCACACAGGGAATAATAATAATAATAGAATAAGTGCGACGTTCAAATAAGGTTGTATTTGTGTCGGAACTCATTTGGAACCTTGAACAAGACGTGAAAAGGTTGAGGGCAGTTAAACGATCAAATCCCGGCTGCCGTCTGAGGTAAGTAATGCAATTTGTTGGGAAAGAGCTGAGGGGGAGGGGGGGCACACACCGGCTAAGCCCCAAACACAGAGGCGTGTCTTGCATTAGGTTGTGGGATAGGGGAGTGGGGCTACCGGTAACATCAATAATATCCATGTTCATAGAAATATCATCAATCTTATTAATATCAATATCTTATCAATATAGTATCAATATCTTATCAATATCTTATCAATATCGTATCAATATATTATCAATATCTTATCAATATCTTATCAATATCTTATCAATATCTTATCAATATACTATCAATATATTATCAATATCAATGTTAAAGACATCTCATCCGTGCATCAACTTTTATAGTAATATCCGACAAAACCTCAATTTCAAATTTTTTAGTCATGGAAACATGTACTTTATAAAGTCAAAGACGCCCGAATTTATTTACAAAAATATAGTGCTAAAAACGCTTTGCAACATTTAATCTGTAGAGGACGCTTTAACTTTTGGCTAAAATGTTTTGTGGCGATCTCGGCATTTTAAATAAACCTACTAGTCTCAGAGCGAGATAGCATATATTTTTTTTTGCGATTGAAGCGAATATGTAACGACGTCGTGGGAAAAAAAAAGAAAGAAAAAAAGAAACAGTTGAGAAGAAGGTTTTATTCTTAATAAGATGAGGTTAATGTTAGAAATTCATATGAGTTTTTGACAATTGAACACCATTTCCAGTCCATGACGGACTATGGGGCAAGTGATGTAGCGTTCACAAGGTTTTAGCCACCACTAACGGGCAGGGGAATGAATGTGTGGCCAGCACAATGCCCCAGGGGCCTTACCAGTACCTGGGCTCGAGCCCGCGACACGAGATCTGCCTCGGATCGATCGTCCAGTGCGCTACCACTTAGTTAGACCATCGCGCCCAGATTTGTAAAACAGATATGATTTTCATAGACCAGCTAATATATCGAACTTGGAAATTTTGCCTTCAAATAAGCGTATAAAATTCAAAGTATCTCACACAACATTGTCAAGCAAGGACTATTTTACTAACGCGTAAAAAAAAATTCAAGACCACTTGATTTATTAAGGTTTATTAGGCTAATAGCGATCGAAAATGCCCTGCCTAAAATAAAATCATAACTTTTGAATACTCTCTTAAACTGTCATAGGTAATGCCAACTTCCAGAGAACACACCAAAATTGACTCATCTACAGTTGGTTATTGAGCATCTCATGGCTGACAACATTGAATCATCGAAGGTTATGTCATGAGGAAAGAAGAAAACTTCAATTTTATAACACGAATTGAAAGCTTATCTATTGATTTCTATCACAAAAATAGTATAATGTCCTCATTATTACTTTCCAATAATATGATCTTTTCCTTATAAAATCAAAATATTTTATCCGGGGGACGCGCGGCAAACCTGAGTTCTGCCCCGGGTGGCACATACCCACGCTACGCCGCTGTGTGTAGTATGAGTAGCATCGCTAGTGCCCTTGCAACAAGAATATTTGCCCCCCTCCCTCCCCCCACCTCGAATCACAATAGAAAATAAAATCCACTCCGCGGTTTCATACAAATAAACCATACACCAACGAGTGTACTACTGACAGATCACCACTCTCGCATACAAATAAACCATACACCAACGAGTGTACATACTGACAGATCACCACTCTCGCATACAAATAAACCATACACCAACGAGTGTACATACTGACAGATCACCACTCTCGCATACAAATAAACCATACACCAACGAGTGTACATACTGACAGATCACCACTCTCGCATACAAATAAACCATACACCAACGAGTGTGCATACTGACAGATCACCACTCTCGCATACAAATAAACCATACACCATCGAGTGTACAGTGTACATACTGACAGATCACCACTCTCGCATGCAAATAAAGCATTACACTAAACGAGTGTACATACTGACATCTTTCGCGTCGATGGCTGCTGTGCTAATTAACTGAACGCCTTCATGGGGACATAGAATCGTGCCCTCCATAAACTTTCTTTCAGTCCTGAGTCCATTATATGTCTTCTTACTTCTAGTTGGAAAAATAGAAGGGGAAAATAAACAACACAGAAAAACAAAGTTTTGACTACACATTCTTTATATATGTGACAGAACTTAAAGTATTGATTATGTTCAAACGCGACAAACATTTAAAGACTGAAACTGACTTAACTCCCCTTGATGTAAAACGCTGCCGAGGGGAGGGGAGGTGTGGTCACAGATGGCTGATCTGAAATCAGCGTGACACGTGAATTTAAACGAAAAGCAGGCCGCTACACATAGTAATATAGAGATCTACTAAAAATGCATTAATTTAGTTAAGGTACATTTGATCGATCTGGAATTTCGACACAATGCATTGTTAGGTGACATTAGTCCATGTGCAAAATTTTCAGCTCGATGGCATTACGGGAAGTGTGTCATTTTTTACCTTTGTTTTACCGCCCGACCGACGGACGAAGAGATGACGACAGACAGAGTGATCGGATATGTATAGGTAATATTAGGGATTTAATAAATAAACAACCTGTAAGTCCATGGATGGAAAACTATTGTGTCCAGTCAGTAATCGTGCGTCATGAGTGTTTTTGTTATCTCGACGCATTAGGCCTACGGTCACGTCGAACCACTCAAGCATCGCAGCCTTAAACCTTCACCAAATCAGAATTTTTGAGAATGAAAGCGGACCGATGTTCACGAATTAATGGAAATGTTGTTGTTTGTTTCGTTTTTTTTTAATTTTTAAAATGCTTTGGTGTTGTTGGTTTTGACTTTTGACCTAGTTTTCTTCAAACTAAAACACATCAATCTACATCGAAGGGTGCGAGCAACAGTCACTTGAATATTACAGGACCAGAACAGCTGTCTCGCATGTTTCATCAAAAAAGTTCTACAACGAGTCAGATTGACAGTATCGCCATCTGCACAAACACATACCATAAATCAAAGTATTCTAATAAATCTTCAATTGCAGAGCGCTCTAAAATCTGACACAGAATTTTAGACTCACGCGTTACCGGCTGTTTACGATGATGCCAAACAGAGTTGTTTGTCCTTCCCGCGTAAAAAAAAACAACAAAACAAACGGCCAAACTTGCCACCAAAAGTCAACACGGTTGTCAGTAGTAAGTAAGTTGGTGCTGCTTCAGTATCTGGAAACGTTTCATGTACATATTCGGACGATCTTGCTACGGAGTCGTAGTCGTATCGTGGTGTCGACGTAGCTTTCCTTTACTGTGCAAAATTTGATTACGGCGACGACAGATGAGCTGACCCTCTGAGAAGTGTGCTTCAAAACTGAGTCAAGCTAACAGACTTGCAACGATTTACCATGATGTGGTAGCCGCTTACACCATTTACAGAATGTTACCCACCTACGCCATTTACATATTTTTTCCAGCTTACACCATTTACAGAATGTTTCCCGCTTACACCATTTACAGAATGTTTCCCCGCTTACACCATTTACAGAATGTATCCCGCTTACACCATTTACATAATGTTTCCCGCCTACACAATTTACAGGATTCGAATCCATTTTTTGCCATTTACATGATGTGCTGACTTCTAGCATTGCGTACCACATACGTGTGTTTCCATCTTGCAACATTTACATAATGTATTTCTGCTCGAACAATTTACAGAATATTTTACCGCCTCAACGTGGATGTGTTTCTCGCGAATTAAGGTCAATACCCCTGGATTTAAGGGGAGCTGATGTAGGTCGATACGGCGTGGGAGACCAGGTCGGTGGACGATCTTGTATGTTCCAAGTAGCAGACGGCGCAAGTTTACAAGGTGCTAGCTTGGGCTTTGAGAGTAATCTCAGGACTAAAAGATTTTGTCCGACATTTGAACAGATCTTACAACATGGGCTATTTAAAGTCATTCAATGGCTGAGAGCTCACTTCTGAGAAGTTCACTGACCATCCGTTGTTGAATCTGATCTCTGCTTGTCTGGTCATTACATGCCACGACCAACTAAAAACTGGCCAGTCCAGTTTTGAAGGAACCCGAGAAGGCTTTATAAAGTCTCCCTGTTTGCGGCATGTCTGTTGCTCTACAACCACCCAAGAGACCAAGTCGTAAACGCAGACAGCGTATGTAGAAAGAGTTTAGAAGTCTAGCAAATGTGCGGTACACAGATCTCAAAGTACCGCCATCAATTCTCCAGCAAGTCTGCTGTATACCGATCTCTGAATAACGTCATCCATTGTCGGACGAGTTTGTGGTACAGCGATATCATGGTATCTCCAATAATTCTCTGGCACGCCTGTGGTACAGCGATATCATGGTATCTCCAATAATTCTCTGGCACGCCTGTGGTACAGCGATATCATGGTATCTCCAATAATTCTCTGGCACGCCTGTGGAACAGCGAACTTATAGTAACTCTAACAGTTCCCTGGCAAGTCTGTAGCACATGCAGTCATCTCATAGTAGCTCTAGCAGTTCCCTGGCAAGTCTGTAGCACATGCAGTCATCTCATAGTAACTCTAGCAGTTCCCTGGCAAGTCTGTAGCACATGCAGTCATCTCATAGTAACTCTAGCAGTTCCCTGGCAAGTCTGTAGCACATGCAGTCATCTCATAATAACTCTAGCAGTTCCCTGGCAAGTCTGTAGCACATGCAGTCATCTCATAGTAACTCTAACAGTTCCCTGGCAAGTCTGTAGCACATGCAGTCATCTCATAGTAACTCTAACAGTTCCCTGGCAAGTCTGTAGCACATGCAGTCATCTCATAGTAACTCTAACAATTCTCAGGCAAGTCTGTGGTACAGCGATCTGGTAGTAACTCCATCAGTTCTCTATCAAATATGTGGTACAGCGAAATCATAAGAAACTCCATCAGTTCTGAGGTGTACATAACCCAATGCTCTTACGTCTTTAGCTCTTATTTCAACGTTTACCCAGACTCTCATAAATATTTCTATATGGCTCTAGAAGCAGGCAGACAGCAGCATATCAAATTCCCCCCTCGCCCCCCCCCTTACCGACGCCCATGGCTCTAGAAGCAATTTGACAGCAGTATATCAAATATGTATGCGCATTAATTAAACCAAACAACGGACAAGAATAAATATACAACTAATAACATACAGATTTTATGTGGGCAACGCCACCTGGTGCCCTTGGGGCTATCAGCTTGAAAACCGCCTCCTAGGAAATAGAGTATTGAATATTGCTTCAATCTTCAAGTAACATAGATAAATAAATAATAAAATACTATAACTTCTTAATTGACAAAAGAATGCATTTAAAATTTTAAAAACCGTAGAAAAACAAGTTTTTGACTATAAATCTTTTATGAACCAGACATAACTAAAAGAATGTTTATTATAATACGCAGCGCAAGACCATCCAAAAATACAAAATTATAGTTATGTCTCGTAAAACATGTTTAATATAATGCGCACCGATCAGGAATATGTTTATAAAAAGTGTTGTCAATAAAATACGCACCTTATTGCACGACAGAAAGGCTGTTCAATATAATACGCACCGCGACACTATCTAAAATAATAACATGATACATAGGAATAAATAAAATAATCTAAAAATTCAATAATTTAATTACAGTACATGCGATCGATCTGAAATTTTGATGCATCGTTTTTATCATCGGCACAAAACTGCCTGCTAAATTTCAGTTCGCTAGCTTACGAGGAAGTGGGTTAAAAATCGATCTAAAGTTTTTCGACAATCAAGCAAGCAAGGGTTCAAACAGACACCACGAGTTTTGCCAGCATGCTCACAATGTCTGACATAAAAACCCACTTTAAATTATTTTAAATCCAGCACTTCCTAAATGTATTAAACAGTCACATTTAACCATTGTTAGAGTGTATGTCTGAGGCCGGGGGGGGATGGGTATTCTTATTTCAGAAGATTGTATGACTGTATCCTGACACTGGGACTGGCTCTAACTGAACCCCTTAAATCACGTGACTGGACAAACTTCAACCCCAACCCACCTACCAGTAACCCAACCTAACGTTGTAGTTTAGTCTCATCATGGCCCTTAAACCACGTGACCAGCCCAACTTTGACCCCCAAACCACCTACCAGTAACCACACCTAACGCTGTAGTTTAGTCTCATCATGGCCCTTAAACCACGTGACCAGCCCAACTTTGACCCCCAAACCACCTACCAGTAACCACACCTAACAATCTTGACTACGTATCATCGGGCCCCTCAAATCATATGACAAGCCAATCTTTGAACCGGAAGCCGTCTTGTCCTACGAGCTTTGCCGCCATTAGCCGAGTGATGTGACACCTATTTTTTAAGGGATTTCAATTATTTAACGTCAATACGAGGTCGTCTCGTGTCACGTGACAGTCTGACCTGGTCAGTCCGAACAAGAAGAGTTCATTCCCCTTCTCGTGTCTTGGTTATGTTCAAAGGCTGGTGTATGGCGCGCTACATGGGGAGGCTCTCTCATTATTCATACAATAATATCCATGACAGTCATAAAAACCTACTCTCTTATATTTATTCATACAACAAAATATATATCAGTAATAAGAACCTACTCTCAGTGTTTTTTTCATCCATCAATATTAATGTCAGTCATAAAAATTTACTCGCTGAGGTATATTCATACAACATTTCATTCATACAACATTTCATTCATACAACAATATCTATGTCAGTCATAAAAACCTACTCTCAGAGGTTTATTGATACAATACCCATTTCAGTAATTTTAGTAATAATATAAAAAACGTAAAGAAACAAGTTTTTGACTATAAATCCTTTATGTACGAGAAGTAATTAAAAGAATTTTCATTATAATACGCAGCGAAAGACAATCCAAAAATACACAATTGTTGTTGTGTCTTAAAACATGTTTAATATAATGCGCACCGATCAGTAATATGTTTATAAAAAGTGTTGTCAATAAAATACGCACCTTATTTCGCGACAGAAAGGTTGTTCAATATAATACGCACCGCGACACTCTATCTAAAATAATAACATGATACATAGGTATAAATAAAATAATCTAAAAATTCAATAATTTAATTACAGTACATGCGATCGATCTGAAATTTTGATACATAGTTTTTATCATCGCCACCAAACTGCCTGCTAAATTTCAGCTCGCTAGCTTACGCGGAAGTTGGTTAAAAATCGATCCAAAGTTTTTGCGACTGACAATCAAGCAAGCAATCAAGGGTTCAAACAACCAGACACCACGAGTTATTATAAAGGATTTAAAAACCCATTTTTTCTGGAAATGTATCATTTTTTATGATTGCTATGAACGCGCAATATGACGAAACAACTGTGTAAAACGTCATTATTTTAGATGCAGTTAATATGTTGTTTAAAATTGCCAAAGTTTATGGACGCTGTTAATATACTGTGTTCAAACTACGGTGGTTCCACCAATAGCGAACGCCTCAGATTCCGAACAACACTTTCGGGTAAAGAACATTGCTTCGGGTTACAAAAGATTGAGATAGAGAGGAGGGGAGAGAGAAAACAGGAGAGGAAGAGCAAGGTTCATAAGAAGGCCACGAGGCAATAGTAGCTTTTTTTTTCTTTGCACGCGTGCGCAGACTCACTTTCATTGGCCTGTCTACAAGCGGCTCTGATCATCTCTTTCGTTATCTCCCTTGCTAACCCCAACGATTAAGATTGCGAAGAACGAAAGTCGTTCTTCTTCTTCGGAGTAGAAACTCCAATCAGCATAAACTTGAAACGACTTTTGTTAATAATATGCTATGGTTCCTTCATCTCGGGTTGTGTCTGCTTCATTGATTTCAAATGTTTCGGGTTACGAACGTTTGGGTAAAGAAACGAAACCGGGCTTATAATGGTTTCAATTATTAGAAAAGGGGGGGGGGAATCCGAATACAAGTTTTAAAAAAAAGTAAAATTAAAGAAACAAAAACCTTCGTTGAGGGTAATTTTATAATTTAAAAAAAATGATTTAATTTAATGACATTGACGCCTAAATGTCTCTTCGAATTAGATGTCTCTTAGTTTTAGTTATTGTGAAGGAAATTTCCTTCCATTATTATTTTTTTTTAAACTTATGTAAATTCAGATGAAATACAGAAACTGCAGGGGGAAATTCTGAATAAGACAGTTGCCCTCATTAGAAACTATAGAGACTGCAAAAATAAAATTTGAATACCACTTATGCCCTGAATAGAAACTAAAATGAGTGTAGAAGTAAGGTTTGGAATAGACTCATGCCCTGACTATAAACTAAAGAGGGTGTAGAAGTAAGGTTTGGAATAGACTGATGTCCTGGCTATAAACTAAAGAGGGTGTAGAAGTAAGGTTTGGAATAGACTGATGCCCTGACTATAAACTAAAGAGGGTGTAGAAGTAAGGTTTGGAATAGACTGATGCCCTGGCTATAAACTAAAGAGGGTGTAGAAGTAAGGTTTGGAATAGACTGATGCCCTGGCTATAAACTAAAGAGGGTGTAGAAGTAAGGTTTGGAATAGACTGAGGCCCTGGCTATAAAGAAAAGTTACAACAATGGCTGAAGAAAAGAAAATAAAATATAAAAAAATTGATTCATGACAATATTTTTTCCACCCTCCCCCCCTCCTTCCCCCCCCTCCTTCCCCCCCTCCTTCCCCCCTCCTTCCCCCCCTCCCCCATTGTTTCAGACTATCATTAGAGTTTTTTTTAAAGGTTTGACACATCCGTCTTTTTGCCCGGTCGCAGTTTGACACGCCCGATTACAACAAATCTCGTGTAACGCGAGGCGGCGCGAGATTTGGGTAGCCGCTGTTTAAAATTCAAAAGAGGACCCTTATTTGAGTCTCATGTTTAATAGATGGGAAACACAATCTCTCAGTCCCGTCATTTGAGACCGTTAGTTGGCCTCGGGGGGAAACTCTCAAAGCAATCTTCTTAAATCCCCAAATGAATGGACTGCAGTCGTCAACTTTTGTTTGCTCCTTTAAAGATAAAATCACAGGTCAGAAGACGCCGGCAGTAGTCGGGAACTTGCTGAAGAAAATCATTAGTAAACAAACAAAAAAAGATTAAAATTAAACCAATTTTCAAAAATCTTTCTCCTTAAACGTATAGTGCGAGTTCTTCGCGAAAAATTTGATTTAAAAATGAAAATCTGAAACTTTTAAAATATTTTTTTTTACATTTGGAGTGTCTCCAGTAGAAATAAGGTGGGCGGTGGAAAGATTGGGAGGCGGTGGAAAGATTGGGAGGCGGGTGTAAGATGTTGGGGGGGGGCTTTTACAAAGCAAAGTTGAGTCCATAACACTAAACACATTTTGTATCATTGCCTCCTACCCACCTACCTCCATTTCCTGACACAATGGCCGAGTTGCCCTTGCCTCCCGCCCACATACCTCCATTTCCTGACACAATGGCCGAGTTGACCTTGACTCCTGCCCACCTACCTCCATTTCCTGACACAATGGCCGAGTTGACCTTGACTCCTGCCAACCTACCTCCATTTCCTGACACAATGGCCGAGTTGCCCTTGCCTCCCGCCCACATACCTCCATTTCCTGACACAATGGCCGAGTTGACCTTGACTCCTGCCCACCTACCTCCATTTCCTGACACAATGGCCGAGTTGACCTTGACTCCTGCCAACCTACCTCCATTTCCTGACACAATGGCCGAGTTGCCCTTGCCTCCTGCCCACCTACCTCCATTTCCTGACATAATGGCCGAGTTGCCCTTGCCTCCCGCCCACATACCTCCATTTCCTGACACAATGGCCGAGTTGCCCTTGCCTCCCGCCCACATACCTCCATTTCCTGACACAATGGCCGAGTTGCCCTTGCCTCCCGCCCACATACCTCCATTTCCTGACACAATGGCCGAGTTGACCTTGACTCCTGCCCACCTACCTCCATTTCCTGACACAATGGCCGAGTTGTCCTTGACTCCTGCCAACCTACCTCCATTTCCTGACACAATGGCCGAGTTGCCCTTGCCTCCTGCCCACCTACCTCCATTTCCTGACACAATGGCCGAGTTGCCCTTGCCTCCTGCCCACCTACCTCCATTTCCTGACACAATGGCCGAGTTGCCCTTGCCTCCTGCCCACCTACCTCCATTTCCTGACACAATGGCCGAGTTGCCCTTGCGAGCAGCAAACCACATTGGAGCCAGAACAATGGTCGTGGCCCCTCGGAATATTTGAAGAATAATAAAATGACAATATGGTCCAAAACAGTTAACCTCTCATTTCTAAACAAACGTGTCTCTATTGTCCACCTATCCTCTCTCAACAATAGTCGTACGATTGGCCGCCCGTCGTCTCTAAACAAAAGTCTGACTGTTGTCCACCGTGATCTTTCTGCTGGCAGTCCACGCCAGCGCCCGCGGGCCACGACAGCTGCGGTGTCATGATCCTATCAACATTCGCCCGTATGTCAACAGTTATGTGATGTCTTTGAGATACCTGTTTTGGTGAAACAGAAGAATGATACTTGAAGCGAAAAGAGCAACATGCCCAACATCACAACGCCCACCTGCTCATACAGACACCCGTATCACCCGATACAGACACCCGTATCACCCGATACAGACACCCGTATCACCCGATACAGACACCCGTATCACCCGATACAGACACCCGTATCACCCGATACAGACACCCGTATCACCCGATACAGACACCCGTATCACCCGATACAGACACCCGTATCACCCGATACAGACACCCGTATCACCCGATACAGACACCCGTATCACCCGGATGCGTTTGGACCGCGGTCTCTCTACATATCATTATAGAAGTTTATAAACCACCAAGGGACCCCCCCCCCTCTACATATGCGCCCCCCTCCCCTCATCCGTAGTAGCGCGGCGTCTGTGCTTCGAGATGCCGACTCCAAACATGTATACCAGTGGTTCCCAAACTTTTTTGGCCTACTGCCCACTTTCCAGAAAAAATATGCCTCAGCCCCCCCCCCTTCCGAATTTTAAAAAAATTATTCAACACAGGGATGGGCACACTACGGCACGCGGGTTAAATGCGGCCAGTCAGAAAATATTATGCGGCCCGTAGGCATGTACATGTGGCGATCTTATGTCATGTTAATTTTCTATGCTTAGAATTTTTAATATACTTTTCAAATTTCATTCTCAGCACTTGATTGTAATCTAGAGATGTGTACTCGTGTTTATGGCTCCGGAATCATTAGTCATTAATTGATAACATACCTATTCGAAACTACATTTCAGTTCAACCGGAATTAGCTTTTGTTTACGATTTACGTTTCGAACAGCTTTGAAAATTTGTAATTTAAAAGCTAATAGACGCTGATTTAACAATGAGTGCTACCAAAGAAAGGAAGATTGTGGACAAATCTCTTTTATTAAATGACGAATTAACTGTTAAATTTTGCTTCACGAGCGTTGGGAGAAAAGCAGCCTGCTTGCTGTGCCATGAGTGCGTGAGCGTCTTTAAGGAGTACGACATAAAAGGATACCACCAATTAAAATATTTGTATTTCGGGCACAATTAAACGAACCAAGAGAGAAAAGGGAAATGCAAGAATTTGTTAATAATTTAAAGAAGCAGCAAAATGTTTTCACAAACAGTCTTAAATACAAGATGCTGCAACCGAAGCCAGTTTTGGAGATGTCCCATAAGATCATAAAACGAAACAAGCCTTTTTCTAACAGTGAGTTCATCAAGAAATGCTTGACAGATGCAGCGAGCATTATGTGTCCAGAACAGAAGACAATTTGACATCATTTCTTTATCAAGGGAACTTAAATAAAGTCAGGCGTTTTGAAAAAAATAAGTGACAATTTGATGCACCAACTTCGAGATGTAAGCAAAGACTTTTTGTGGTACTATCTCACGGGATTAAGGTACCAATGTATAGAAACAGCACAATTGTTGGTATGTATACGAGGAATAAATCATCTTTTCGAGCTTAACGAAGAATGAATTAGTGTTGAACGACTCAAAGAAACAACTACGGGCCAAGATTTATTCAATGCTGTTGAGAACTGTGTCGAAATAACTGGGTTAGTGTAGAACGAAATGGCAAGTGTAACAACTGATGGAGCGCGTTCTTTAACTGGAAAAAGTCGTATGAACAATAAAATCACAGAATATCAGCCTGACCACACTCTTGCCTCTCCACTTTGGCAACCATCAGGAAAGTCTGTGTAAGGCTGTGTTGAATTTCAAGCATTTGTTAGTAAGATAAAATTTGTGAAAGCCAGGGAACTTCATCACTGGTGTTAAAAGCACTGTTTGAAGATTTGAATATTATATTATCTACCACGACAGAGTCCGCTGGCTGAGCCTGGGCCAGTTATTGAGGCGAGTATGAGATCTCAAGGAAGAAATAGTTATATTGCTGGAGATGAAGTGATGTGTATGTGATTTTGTTACTACCAAAGTTATGAATAGTCGAAGTCAAATTTCATATTTGCCATTGACATTGTGGAAAAGTTGAATTAACTGAATGTCAAACTTCAGGCCAATAGCTTGTTTGCACATGAAATGTATGTGAATGTTAAATCATTCCAGGCAAAACTCTCCCTGTTCTCCAGGCAAGCAGGTGTTAACAGGTTTTGCCATTTCCCTTTGCTGAAACAAAAAAAAACGTTTCTGGTAAAATGGCTGACAAGTACAAGGCTCAATTGCATGGATGCCTTTGCTATGGAATGTGAAAGGAGGTTCCAGGACCTCAAGAACCTGGAACCACTCTTCAATATCCTCAGTTCGCAATTAAGTGCAGAAGCTGATTAAGCCTCAGAGGATATATTGTTAGCACTGCTTAACCTAAAAGCAGATTATGACCTGAAGGAGAAGTTCCAGTTAGCTTTTCTGCTAGAGATTTTTGGGCTTTTGCTAGGTGCGGCTTTTCCACACTTTAAAAAACTTTAATGTTAGACTTTTGCCACTATTTGGGTCCACATACATCTTTAAGCAAGCTATTTCTTGTATGAAAATAAATAAGTCTAAGAACAGATCGATGTTGACTGACTGCAATTTGAATGCATTCATGCGAATCATAACCAGTAACTTAGTTCCACAATTAAAGAATAGTTGTTTTTTTTTAAAAATCAAAATCATATAATGAGAAGATAAACCTGGTATGCTGCCACCAATTTAGTAATCCTCGCCTCTATTTTCGTCAGCAGTAATCTTGAGTATCCGCGATTGATTATTTGCATTTTTTAAAAAAAAATTTAATTAATTTTTTTGTTTTTTTGTTTTTTGTTAATAAGTTACCGCACTGAAACTACTTTCCACTAAATTTGATGGAGAAAATGTAATTAAGAAATTTTAAATTACAGCCCATACTTCAGGATCTCCTTTTCCATCCAAAATTGTTGGTAGCCGTTTTTGAATTGAAATTTAAATCCATTATTTGTAGTTACTTTTTGGAATCAGTTAGCAAATATTTATCAAATAATATTTCTTGGCAAATTTGTTCTTCCTTTGTGAACCGCACATATGACAAAAGTAAAGCTTCACTTCCTGGCAAAGTTGACTCCTCAAATTGAATAGAAAACATAGATGTTTCTAAATAGCCACAAAATTAATCTTCAACACCTTGAGCCTTTTTATCTATTCTCATTTGCAATGTTTTATTGCTAAACGAATTTTTCTTGATAATATCAGATGCTTGCGTATGTATCACAGGCCGTATTAATTCACAAATAGCCGGTATAATTTGTTTTTCACCAATAGTATGAGGTTTACTCGATTTTGCAATCAATAACGAAATATTAAAATAAGCTAGCAAACCATTCTCATCTTGTGTTGTTGCTGTTAAAAAGAGTTTTGTCAAAGTCAGTTGTTTGATAAATTTGTGTTTGAAAATTAGATAAATCATTATCTTTTTTATCCCTGTTATTTTTATTTCAAATGTTCTTGCAGTCTGGAAGTGTGCTATTGCACATATCCACACACACACACACACACACACACACACACACACACACACACACAAACACACACACATACACACACATACATACACACACACACACACACTAAATGCAAGTGAGGAAATATGCTGTAACCAAACCAACGTCCGAAACGTTTTTTTAAAGAAAAATTAAACATTCGAGCGGAATACATAAATCATTTTATCCTAAATCTTCTCTTCCTTTTTTTAAGCTTTCACCGCCCCCTTACAGTTAGTCAGCGCCCCCCCCCCAAATTGACCCGTGGCCTTCACCGCCCCACTGGAACGCTTCAGCGTCCACAACGGGGCGCTAGCGCCCACTTTGGGAATCACGAATTTATACTGAGGATAATGCAGCCCAATAAAACTACACATCTGCAAGCATTTTTCTCACTTGGGCCTAATCCAGGAAATGTTCTTATGGTTCAGCATCAGCAGCACCCCACTCGACCTTGCACTGATGGAGACGCCCATGTCATTTTTGAACGGATGTAAGCGGACTTCACGAAAACAAATTTCTGCCCCGTTTGAGAACGTAACAAAGTTGTACGCTTTGAGGAATTTCTGCCCCGTTTGAGAACGTAACAAAGTTGTACGCTTTGAGGAATTTCTGCCCCGTTTGAGAACGTAACAAAGTTGTACGCTTTGAGGAATTTTCTGCCCCGTTTGAGAACGTAACAAAGTTGTACGCTTTGAGGAATTTTCTGCCCCGTTTGAGAACGTAACAAAGTTGTACGCTTTGAGGAATTTCTGCCCCGTTTGAGAACGTAACAAAGTTGTACGCTTTGAGGAATTTCATCGAAAGCCCTTTCACCTAAACTTTGTCGTAGAGAGTAAAATTAATTCCGGATTGAATCGATAAAAAACCAGGGCAAAGATATAAAATTAAAACCATGATAAACAGATTAATAATCCTACAAAGAGTCGGTTAAGCACGTGTATCAGTATTAAAAATACTTTGAAGCTATTGTTTAATCTGCCACTACTACACAGAAAGCTTCTTCGAAGAAGGTTGAAGAAAGGAAATATATCACACTAAAGCCTGGGGTTATAAAACTGTTGTTTTTTGTTGTTGTTTTTTTCGTGGTGGTGTTTTTGTTTAATTCCTGCTTGAATTCCAGAGACGTAACTATGGGTAAATGATGCCGTTCGTGGGGAAGGGGGATGAGCAAAGATTTTTAGCAGCACTTCCAATGAGAAAAAATAATCTGGGACCCAATTAATATACACCCAAGTAAAAGGAAAAAAAATATATACATTTTAAAAGTGCCACTTCACTAACATCACAAGATTGCATTTGTCTCTAAAAATGTCCGTAGCCAAGTTTGAACTAAGTTTGAAATAAGTCTTATTCCGGAATGGACAGAAAGACTGTAACATTTTAAATTTCTCTGACCGTTATTTAAGAATTTTACATTGTCCATAAAAAAATAAAATTTCATTACAATTTTTTCACCTATGTGTACGTATATGTTAATTGTAACGTTACATGTTTGGGAGTTAAGACTCCTAAATAATGACAGAGCGCCCAAACACCGGGAATTTCCTTAGAACAATGTAGCTAGTAATGAGACCGATCCATAAAATTCTTGATACTGCCACACAACATTGGTTATAATGTTATACAGTATTCGTGATACTATCATGATACAACATTGGTTATAATTAGGGCTGCGAAAATTATCGATTAATCTCTCGATTAATCGTTAAATTTTTTTATCGATTACAATTATTTTAATCGATAAAAATTTGATTAAAATTAAAGAAAATATTTATAATATTTTTTAAAATTTTTTATTAATAAATCATTAATTATTAGTAATTAATAATAATTTATATATTTTTTTTACGTACAAACATCTCCCGTGTAATATTAAAATGTATTTTATTAATTTATAAGGACACGCAGACTTAAATTAAACATTGCTGACGGCATTAGCGCAGGGAAACAGGGGAAATAACTCAATAGAATAAATAAAAAGTCAATTACCTGTTTTTGTTACTTCCCTTAAAATGTTCAGTTTAATGACGTCATAAATTTCTATTTTTGGCTTTAATCGAAATTATCGATTAATTAATCGATAGTTTTTCAAAAGTTAACGATTAAATTTAAATTAATCGATAACAGCCCTAGTTATAATGTTATACAGTATTCGTGATAATATTATAATACAACATTGTTTATAATGTTATGCAGTATTCGTGATACTATTATAATACAACATTGGTGATTCTATAATACACCTTCCGTGATACTGTTATACAAAACATCGAACTTTCTTTTTAAAGAAGTCCATAATCGTTTTTTTTTAGTACTGCAATTATCTTTTATTTTGCACGCAATAATTAAGCCGTCAAAACTATAACTATAACAAAATTAGCCAGCGAATATTTTCGCAGGAAGAGGTCAATCAAGCTTCATTGTTCGCGTAGTTGTCCACGCCTTGATGTATCGCTGGGCCCCTCAAGCTTGCTGAGCGCCATGAGGGACAATTCAACCAATAAAGGCAAGGACGAAACTACGAACTCATTTTGCGGTTAGACAAGTGCACGCCATAAGATAATGGATTCTGTCATTTCAAATGGATCTGGGTCAAAACAAGTTGGAAAAATTAGGTCAAAATAACTAATTTTCCTTTTCACTGATTATTCTCTCCCACTCAGCCGCACCTTCCCACTACTGTCCCCCCCCCCACGCCATTGTTTCGTTCTGTCAACTTTAGAAGTGTGGATGTCTGAAGTGGTGGTGCAATTAATATTTCAAAGCTAATTTCTGGATAGTGTAGGACCTGTCCGAAAGTAATATGTCATGTTGTGGAGTGACGCCGTGGGGGTGAAGGACGCGGCAAATTTTGTATTTGCGTCAGTTCTTAGGGTTTGTATTATTGTTAAGCCATCTCAAAACGGACAATAACATATTTCGGACTGTGACACGGCTAGTGACACCCGTGTCAGATTTAGAGCAGTTAGTGTGTATTAGTTGGGGCACCTGAAGGCGACCTTTTTTTTCCTTTAGCGTTTAAATCAGGGGCGTAGCCGAAACTTTTGAAGCTTGGGGCAGATGTAAACTTTACCGGTTTCCACTAACCAAAACCTGCAATGCATGCATCGTACACATAAAAATTGCAAAGATCCGAACCGACCTGTCCGAATCATCAACGTTGAGAGGCATTCGGCCGGCCGAAGTTAGATCGTTTCTCCCCGTGACAGGCAGCGGGTACGGTTTCTAGTGTCAAGCTTAGGAAAGTACAGAATTTATTGAAGAGAACCGTGTGTTACAAAGTTACAGCCCTATACAACAGCTATGACTTAACACGGCTGCTGAAGGCCCAAACAACAGATTGGGCATAGAGACCGGCCTGTTACAGCCTTATGGTATACAAGAGACTCGATACAAGAGGACGGTATCATACAGCCCTGTACAACAGATTGGACCTTACAAAACGGTCTATTTCAGCCCAATACAACAGATTGGACCCAACAAAACGATCTCTTACAACCCTATTAGTCGCGGCGTAGTGTTACACTAACATCCGCACCCTGTCTCGGCCTATTACCATTAAACCAGAAAACTTCCCCCCATTAAATAGTCCCCCTGACAAAAGATATCGGCCGGTTCATTCCATGACGTTTGACGATCAAGTGCCCATTCACAGGCGTCTTTTGTTGGGAAAAGTCCCTTAAGTGGTCTTATGTGATCGCAAATGAATTGTCTCGCTTTATTCTCCGGCTTCCTTGCCGAAAGCGTGTGGATGAGAGGGATGGAGAGAGATGTAGTGGGGAAGAAATTTGTAAAGTTTTTAAAAAGTAAGAGTTCCTATTTCGTTAACTGTTATTTTATATATATATATATATATATATATATATATATATATATATATATATATATATATATATATATATATATCACCATTAAAAGTATGTTTCTCATATTGAATAATGACTGGTACACGTGTGCCATATCAAGACACCGGGGAGCGGTAGCCACTGGTACAAATCTACAGGATCTTGATTGCAACCAGAGTCGATGTACTGGTACAAATCTACTAGATCATGAGTGCAATCAGATCAAATGCACTGGTACAAATCTACCGGATCTTGAGTTCGATCAGAGCAAAAGTACTGGTACAAATTGTACCGTGTCAAAGTCGTGCTGCAAGAGTGCCACTGAAAATGATTGTTTTTTAATATCAATTCTAAAAACAAATTAAAATAAATATGGTTGATGCAGTAAGAAAACATTGGTTTTATTACTTTTCTTTTAATAAGGCTTTTTTTTTAAATTCCAAGATCGAATTAAATAAGAGAAGAGCTTTGTCGAAACAATTCTTCCCTATGCTCTGCTTTAAAAAATGACCAGTTTCCAACTGTGACGAAGCCCAGGTAAAATTGTTTTCAAGTCCGGGCCTTAAAAAAACTAATCAATTAAAGTGACATTTAAATCGGAAATTTCTTTGCAGCACGCTGGGACATACTTCTCACTGCGGGCAACCAAACTAGCTAACATGCACACAAACACGATCAACTATAATCTTTAGCCGCTCGCAAAGTTATGGAATCAAATTTTTGTAACTTTAGACCGAGACGTAATTATATAAGTTGTTTTTGGGTTGCCAGCAGTATGGCTCAAAGGACCAGCGGTTCGGAGAGTTTTTTGCATGACATCATTCCAGTCCTCTTGCTATCCTCTCGGATATTGTGTTCAGATTAGCTGTCAGGACAAATGGGCTTAGAGAGTTTTTTGTATTACGTTATTCCAGTCGTCTTGCTATATTCTCGGATATTTTGTTAAGATTGGCTGTTAGGAAATGGGCTTAGAGAGTTTTTTGTACGACGTCATTCCAGTCCTCTTGCTATACTCTCGGATATTGTGTTCAGATTAGTTGTCAGGACAAATGGGCTTAGAGAGTTTTTGTATTAGGTCATTGCGTCATTCTTAGGTACACTCTCGGATTTTGCACTGCAGCTGAGTGTTGTGATAATAGTTTTACTTTTGTTTGGTTCCTGGAGAAGACTTTTTTGCAGATACTTTCTTTATTTGGTTGCGTCTATAACCATTTGTTTAACACTGTAAAACTTCAGTTTCACATACTGAAAATTTTAATTTAAGAGGCTGAATTTTTTTTTAGTTTAACATATGTTGAATCCTAAGTTTAACATGATGTAAATCATTCGTTTAGCATGCTGTAGATCGTTAGTCTTTGATGCTGTAAAACTTTAATTGAACACAAGGGTAACCGAACTTCGGCACGTGGGCCGGATCCGGCCGCGACACCATTTCATCCTGCTCACCCGACGGTACTAAAATGACAAAAATGCGCGATAGAACATACGGCACATAAGACCTTTATATACAGTTTAAATTTTGAATTTAGAAAAGTTGATAATCACACATGCAGGCAAATTTAGGTCAGATATATGTGCGGCTGAGTAGCTTAAAAAGAAAATTTGCTGGTGACCCCTGGTTCTACATATGCTAAATCCTATGTTTAACATGATGCAAATAATTAGTTTATTCTGATTTAAATTTGTAGTTTAACATAATGTAAATATCTAGTTTAACATGATTTTAATATTTAGTTTAACATGTGAATATATAGTTTAACATGTGAATATATAGTTTAACATGTGAATATATAGTTTAACATGTGAATATTTAGTTTAACATGTGAATATTTAGTTTAACATGTGAATATTTAGTTTAACATTTGAATATTTAGTTTAACATGTGAATATTTAGTTTAACATGTGAATATTTAGTTTAACATGTGAATATTTAGTTTAACATAATGTAAATATCTAGTTTAACATGATTTTAATCGTTAGTTTAACATGTGAATATTTAGTTTAACATGTGAATATTTAGTTTAACATGTGAATATTTAGTTTAACATGATATATATCTTATTAAACTCATTAGAAAGGATTCAAGTATATTTAACTTTAGTTCTTTAGAAAATTTGAAACATTATGCCAACAGTTAAAAGAGAGAGAGAGAGAGAGAGGGGGGGGAGTCAACAGGACGAGGGGAGGGGCTTTCATGCATCACCTCTGACTTGTTAACAACTCAAAAGATTCTTGTAACAATTAACATGTGATGTATGGCGCAAGATGGTAGACGCAGAAAATGGGAGGGCGGGAAGAAAGGGGGGAGGAGGGGGCGGGGAACTCACGCGGACAAGGGAGAGGCTTAGTTGAAGAGTTGTCCGCCCTTGTCCTCACGGGAGAGCGCGCGGCAGCAGACGAGTCGTGCCGTTTGTCGAAGACACCTGTTATTAACAGGGCCCAGAAATTGGGGTTACTCTGCGCGGCGGTCGACTTGCTGCGAGGACGCGCTTGCTGAGTGAGTTCCCCTTTATAAACAAAACAAACAAACAAAAACCAAACAAATGTTATTTACAGTGCTTACTGCATTCAGCTCTGGTGAGTGATAACTTTTAAAATAAATGTTTTCATTGAAATTGTGAATAGCGGTGGATGGATTTTTAAAAGAAAACAACAACAGGTGAGGCGGGGAGGTAAAGATCGATTTCGTCTCTTACCATTTCAATGATTGGGAATGATGTCCAAGGCCAAGGTAAGATAACTGTACGTGAGCCGGGATCCTAATGGACGAGTGAAGTGCCCTTGTTGATAATGTGGTCAGAGCCTGCGGCGTCGGAGGTACGTTGTCTTTCATTTGAGTTCTGGATACAGGTAAACAAAACTTTGTCGGCAGGGTTGAGCATCTTCTCCTAAGCTGCGCGGCCACACAGATATCTGACCACGCAGCATTATAGAATTACCGCGCATCAAATTTTTAAAAAAACATTGTACAAAAAATGTCTGCTATGCAACTTTACGCATGAATTGTTGTATTGTTGTAGTTTGCACACGAACCAACGAACGCAAGTGTGAACATTGTTGGGGCGACGTCATTTTTGTCCGACCCGCGTGCTCAAATTGTATATGTTAAAAAGATTTTGTTCTCGCCCAATAGAAACTATCAGTTAATTCCCTTTACATTACTAATGACAGTCTCACCCGACTGTAACATTAGTTAATTCCCTTGTTCATTACTAATGACAGTATAACTAACTCTTACTATCGTATCAGATCATTCCCTTTTACATTGCTGACGGTCTCATAGACTGTAACGTCAATTAATTCCCTTTACGATATTATTGATAGTCTCAAAGACTGTAGCATCCGTTATTTTTTTTCCTTGTACAATACTAATAACAGTGTAACTGGCCCTAACTATCGGTTTGTTTCCTCTTTCATTTCTAATGACAGTCTCACCGACTCTAACAATGGGTTAACTCCCTCGTACATCACTAATGACAGTTTCACTAACTCTAACTATTGTATCAGTTAGTTCTATTGTGCATCACTGATGGTTGGCTTTCCTTATGTCTCGTGAGACGATGGAAGATTCTGTGCTCTTGTGGGATCCTCGCGCATGGCCCTGCAGCTTCTGCTGTGGCTGTACAAGCCCACTCGCGAATGGCAGCCTTTGCCGCACTTCTGGCACTGAAAGGCAGCACCTGTGGTTGTCTGATTAGCTCTGCTTTTCCCTTTTTGGCGGTCCGCGTCTGCGACCTGTCGCAGGTCTCTTTCTCCTGCTTCTAGCCCGGCAGTCAACGATTGTCTCCATCTGTGTCTGTCCCCAGCGAGTTCCTCCCAGCCATTTATGTCGATGCCAATAGCTTTGAGGTCTCTCTTGCAGACATCTTTGAAACGGAGGTGAGGCCGGCCTGTAGTCCTCTTTCCTTTGGCTAGCTCAGAGTAGAGGATGTCCTTTGGGATTCTGCCATCCTCCAATCTGCGAACGTGTCCCAACCATCCGAGCCGACGCTGGTGGAGAAGAGTTGTCATACTTTGTATATTTGCCTGTTGTAGCACCTCATTGTTGGTGACATGGTCCTGAAAGGCGATTCCCAGGATGCGCCGGAGACAGTGCATGTGGAAGGCACTCAATCTCCTTTCTTGCCTGGTGTATAGGGTCCAGGATTCACTGGCATAAAGGAGGGTGCTTAGCACACATGCTCAATACACAGCAATTTTTGTTCTGATGGTCAGCTTTTTGTTGTTCCAGACTCTTTTTGAGAGCCTGGCCAGAGTTGTGGAGGCCTTGCCGATCCTTAAGTCTAGGTCTGAATCAAGGGACAGGTTGTTGGTGATATTTGAGCCAAGGTATGTAAAGTTTTCCACGGACTCAAGTTGGCAACCATTGATGGTGATGTTGGGTGGATCAGCATCCTGGGCCATCACGTTAGTCTTTTTGAGGCTGATGGTTAGGCCGAAGTCACTGGCGGCCTTGACAAAGTGGTCCATTAGGCGTTGCAAATCTGCTTCATTGTGGGTAGCTATGGCAGCATCATCCGCAAAAAGCATGTCCCTAATGACTGTTTCACGTATCTTCCTCTTTGATTTCAGCCTGGCCAGATTGAAAACGGGATGTACATCACTAATGACAGTCTAACTAAGTCTAACTATTGTATCAGTTGGTTCTATTGTACATCACTAATGACAGTCTAACTAAGTCTAACTATTGTATCAGTTGGTTCTATTGTACATCACTAATGACAGTCTAACTAAGTCTAAATATTGTATCAGTTGGTTCTATTGTACATCACTAATGACAGTCTAACTAAGTCTAAATATTGTATCAGTTGGTTCTATTGTACATCACTAATGACAGTCTAACTAAGTCTAAATATTGTATCAGTTGGTTCTATTGTACATCACTAATGACAGTCTAACTAAGTCTAAATATTGTATCAGTTGGTTCTATTGTACATCACTAATGACAGTCTAACTAAGTCTAACTATTGTATCAGTTGGTTCTATTGTACATCACTAATGACAGTCTAACTAAGTCTAAATATTGTATCAGTTGGTTCTATTGTACTTCACTAATGACAGTCTAACTAAGTCTAACTATTGTATAAGTTGGTTCTATTGTACTTCACTAATGACAGTCTAACTAAGTCTAACTATTGTATCAGTTGGTTCTATTGTACATCACTAATGACAGTCTAACTAAGTCTAACTATTGTATCAGTTGGTTCTATTGTACATCACTAATGACAGTCTAACTAAGTCTAACTATTGTATCAGTTGGTTCTATTGTACTTCACTAATGACAGTCTAACTAAGTCTAACCATTGTATCAGTTGGTTCTATTGTACTTCACTAATGACAGTCTAACTAAGTCTAACCATTGTATCAGTTGGTTCTATTGTACATCACTAATGACAGTCTAACTAAGTCTAACTATTGTATCAGTTGGTTCTATTGTACATCACTAATGACAGTCTAACTAAGTCTAACTATTGTATCAGTTGGTTCTATTGTACATCACTAATGACAGTCTAACTAAGTCTAACTATTGTATCAGTTGGTTCTATTGTACTTCACTAATGACAGTCTAACTAAGTCTAACCATTGTATCAGTTGGTTCTATTGTACATCACTAATGACAGTCTAACTAAGTCTAACTATTGTATCAGTTGGTTCTATTGTACATCACTAATGACAGTCTAACTAAGTCTAACTATTGTATCAGTTGGTTCTATTGTACATCACTAATGACAGTCAAACTAAGTCTAAATATTGTATCAGTTGGTTCTATTGTACATCACTAATGACAGTCTAACTAAGTCTAACTATTGTATCAGTTGGTTCTATTGTACTTCACTAATGACATTCTGTCTCTATCAGTTAATTCCCGCGTACATTATTATTGACAGTCCTACCAACTAGCAGTTGTTTTCCTGATACTGATACAACAATAACGACTCACACCTTCCCAGGACATTACCATTGTAACAAAACAAAAACCCACGCACAAACAACTTTTCCCGTGAAATACCAACGAAACGAACAGACCGTAATCACGCGCCGATAAGATAATATGCATTTGTATTGTTTTCTCCACGCTGCTCAGTGTTTCTCCCCTCCGTGACCGAGTGTGTTATTGACTTGCACGTCAAGTGCACATTTTCCCATTTCTAATTTTGCTGCGAATCTATGTCTACGTGGCCTTTACACAAAATATTTTTTTTCATAGGTTTTAAAACAATGCTTGTGTTCTGTCTGCAAATTCAAATCATTTCCGAAGTAGCGAATGAACAAAACTCGAGGTTGATTCACAATAGATCACGGAATGTCTTCTTTCTTTATATATTTTTGAACTCAACAAATCAATTCTACCAAAAAACATTTCGTTTTGAAATGATTTTATCACGTTTCAACTTTCACGGTTGACAATGTCTTGTGCTATGTGTAAATGGCATGGCATGATTTGGGGGGTGGGGGGTGGGTGGGGGGGGGACGATGGGGTCAAATCTACATTTAAAATAAAAAAGAAAAGAACATTTGTTCAGGTAAAGTCAGTAGAACAAAGATTGTATTTGTTTAGTTTGTCAATGTTATTAAAGTCAGGTAAACCAAGTCTGTAGTTTTGTAGGCAGTGAAAGCTACTAAAGTTAGTTAGACCAAGATTGTAGTTGTTTAGGTTGTCAATGTCAATGAAGTCAGCTGTATTTCTTTCTGTCTTTTGCACGTTTTAAATTTATTTATTCATCTATTTGTTTATGTGATGAAATCCTGTTAGAAAATATTTTCAATAATCAATATACATAATTCCCGTTGTCTGTAGGGTTGTAATGTAATGTAATGCTGTTAGGTGGCGCTGCGATAGATTTTGTTTTATAGTGCTGCACCAAAAATAACAGGGTGATACACTAGCTATTAATAAAATTAAAATTATTGCTTCTTGTCTTCATTCGAACCAAGAAATTTGCAGCCCTCTTTCCTTAAAAACAAAACTAATAATAATTAATTTCCGCCCCTGGGTTAAGATCCGCCTCTCAATCTTCCATTTAAAAAAAAACTGCACCCCCTCCCCTTAAAATATTTTATTATTTTTAAACTTTGATAACTGTAGCCCCCTCCCCTCCCCATTGTAAAATCTATTTTTCTTCACAATTGATAATACTTCGTGATTGTTAGGATTACTTTGAAGAAAGAAAAAATAAAAACTTTTAGAGGATTCGTCATCCTCAACGTCAGTCATTTTTTTAACCTACTGACCTACTTCAAGACGCGTGCAAAAACTGGGTCACAATCCATATCTTCCGTAATAGTTCATTAAAATTAATTAATGACATATATTTGCTCTGCGCCAATTAAAGTCGACATTTTGAGTGACGCTAGAGCGACGAAAGCCAGTGAATCTACAGCCACCCACATTACACCCACACTACGCGTGAAGTCAAACAAGAGTGATTCTACACACATTCACACACACCCATACACACACACATTACACCCACACACACACATTACACTCACACGCGTTTACTCACGTGCGACGACAGGGTGCGGAGTGGCTCACAAAAAATGAGAATGAATACTATGTTGAAAATATTTCAGAACTTTCAATGCTTGTCCTAAAACCTGGACCTTTCTGGTGTTTAATAATTCACATCATTTCTGAGGAAAGAATCTATCCACCATTGCAATTAGTTTTGTTTTTTTTTAAAAATAGTTTTCTTGTTTTAAAGATTATTTATTGTATTTTTATTTTATCTCAACATAAACTAAGTATAAAATTTTAATTTGCGTACATCTTTGTTCTGTCTCACGTACGCTTAGGTATAATATTACACAGTGAAACAACAGTTTTATTGAGGAACAACGCCAAAGCTACTTTCAGTGCGTGGGTTACTCATACTCTAACACATTGGTCCCCAAACTTTTTTTTATTGCCGCGGACCGGTCAAAGTTCGGTAATTTTACCACGGCCCGCTGACGGGGGGCTGGGGGGGGGCGTTGCTGGGTTGGCCGCTTGGATTGTTTTCACGTGTATTTTAGATTTTTTAATTTATTTTATAGTTTTAATTTAATTGTTTTTAAACATGTCTTCAAAATAAAATAAAGTTAAACCGAAACATGAATTAAACATGATTTTATATTA
>CALYLW010000252.1:713700-776200 GCA_944989445.1 Ampullaceana balthica
TAGTAGAACGTTATATCAATGAGAACCATGAGTTTGTTTCCCTGCAATGGGTCTATGGAAAGACGCACAAACCCGAGAGAAATACAACCTGTAATTAAAATTTAATAATTTAATCTTCTTTTGGCGGCCCGGTACCATTTGAGTCGCGGACCGGGGGTGGGGGACCACTGATCTAACACAACCCTCAGATAGGCACAGGGATTAAAAAACATTTTTCACGTTCAGTATGCAAGAACAAACACATACAAATTAACGTTCTTCGCGCCTGAAATACGAACGTGGAATGATTCACCTGATCAAACCATGAAAACCAACGCACTCTCAACATCTTAAACTCTAATAAAAACGCAAGACTAAACACAAAGCCATGTACAAGCGTAGGGCGCAATAATATTCTGTATAGTAGAAACTTCTGTAATAGATGATATAAGATATAAGCTCATATGTTATTTCTTCTTTTTTTTTACGAAGACATTTTCATGCATCGCAAGATAGAATAAATAAACGTATTTGAGTGTTACTGAGCGGGGAAAAAAATCATTTTAAAAGGTGCTACGACCCTACACGCGTATTATCCACCACACAAAGAAACCGCAAACAAAACAAAAATGCTTTACGTACAATCATATTATTGGTTTAACAAAGAAGACATTGATGAAAAGTGCGCATCGTGGGGATGATATTATGCGGTGCTAAACAGCTTGCACGTAAACAGCTTCTTTGTGCATCATGTTCACGATAGCGATCTTTAATATCTGGTCGCTGTTTACAAACAAAAATGATGTAAACAATGATATTTGTCCGAGTTATCAGTACCGGCTATTGCGAGATGAACCGACACACCTGGGCGTGAAACTAGATCGCACAACAGTACAAGACAGCTCATCTAATAGAAATATCGCAGTCAGGTGGGCCGGAGGGGGGAAAGGGGAGGGGGACTTATGAAGGTCTGAAACTAAATATTTAATTCACATTGCTACACACTTAACGGCTAATCACAGGCCCTACTAGAATACACATGTTCCACTAATACATACAAATGTATATAGTCCGCGGTCTTAAATCTTAAATCGGCAACTTCATCACAGTGCTTGTTTTGAATTTTCAATGAGTGCGCAGGGGGCTGGCGAGACGCATGTTTATATGATTTTTTTCCACCTATTGAGAGCAACTAACATACACATTACTCCAAACACAAGACATAAACACAGAGCAACTAACATACACATTACTCCAAACACAAGACATAAACACAGAGCAACTAACATACACATTACTCCAAACACAAGACATAAACACAGAGCAACTAACATACACATTACTCCAAACACAAGACATAAACATAGAGCAACTAACATACACATTACTCCAAACACAAGACATAAACACAGAGCCATTAACATACACATTACTCCAAACACAAGACATAAACATAGAGCAACTAACATACACATTACTCCAAACACAAGACATAAACATAGAGCAACTAACATACACATTACTCCAAACACAAGACATAAACATAGAGCAACTAACATACACATTACTCCAAACACAAGACATAAACATAGAGCAACTAACATACACATTACTCCAAACACAAGACATAAACATAGAGCAACTAACATACACATTACTCCAAACACAAGACATAAACATAGAGCAACTAACATACACATTACTCCAAACACAAGACATAAACATAGAGCAACTAACATACACATTACTCCAAACACAAGACATAAACACAGAGCCATTAACATACACATTACTCCAAACACAAGACATAAACATAGAGCAACTAACATACACATTACTCCAAACACAAGACATAAACATAGAGCAACTAACATACACATTACTCCAAACACAAGACATAAACATAGAGCAACTAACATACACATTACTCCAAAACACAAGACATAAACATAGAGCAACTAACATACACATTACTCCAAACACAAGACATAAACACAGAGCCATTAACATACACATTACTCCAAACACAAGACATAAACATAGAGCAACTAACATACACATTACTCCAAACACAAGACATAAACATAGAGCAACTAACATACACATTACTCCAAACACAAGACATAAACACAGAGCAACTAACATACACATTACTCCAAACACAAGACATAAACACAGAGCAACTAACATACACATTACTCCAAACACAAGACATAAACACAGAGCCATTAACATACACATTACTCCAAACACAAGACATAAACACAGAGCCATTAACATACACATTACTCCAAACACAAGACATAAACATAGAGCCATTAACATACACATTACTCCAAACACAAGACATAAACACAGAGCCATTAACATACACATTACTCCAAACACAAGACATAAACACAGAGCCATTAACATACACATTACTTCTAGCACACGGCAATGAATTAAATCCTCTAGATAGAAATAGAATAAACTTTACTCCTAACATGGTAACCATTCAGAGAGGCTTAAATGCACTATGCTTGGCATTTGGACCAAACAATACATTTTTTAAGCTGAGCGCAGCTTACCAATGGGATATATTTTGCCACTAGCTCCACGACAGTAGTGAACATATATCTGGTACCTCTAGCTCCGCCCCAGTAGTGAACATATATCTGGTACCTCTAGCTCCGCCCTAATAGTGAACATATATCTGGTACCTCCAGCCTCGCCCCAGTAGTGAACATATATCTGGTACCTCTAGCTCCGCCCTAATAGTGAACATATATCTGGTACCTCTAGCTCGCCCCAGTAGTGAACATATATCTGGTACCTCCAGCTCCGCCCCAGTAGTGAACATATATCTGGTACCTCTAGCTCCGCCCTAGTAGTGAACATATATCTGGTACCTCTAGCTCCGCCCCAGTAGTGAACATATATCTGGTACCTCTAGCTCCGCCCTAGTAGTGAACATATATCTGGTACCTCTAGCTCCGCCCTAGTAGTGAACATATATATGGTACCTCTAGCTCCGCCCTAGTAGTGAACATATATCTGGTACCTCTAGCTCCGCCCTAGTAGTGAACATATATCTGGTACCTCTAGCTCCGCCCTAGTAGTGAACATATATCTGGTACCTCTAGCTCCGCCCCAGTAGTGAACATATATCTGGTACCTCTAGCTCCGCCCTAGTAGTGAACATATATCTGGTACCTCTAGCTCCGCCCCAGTAGTGAACATATATCTGGTACCTCTAGCTCCGCCCTAGTAGTGAAAATATATCTGGTACCTCTAGCTCCGCCCTAGTAGTGAACATATATCTGGTACCTCTAGCTCCGCCACAGTAGTTAACATATATCTGGCACCACTAGCCAATTGTGAGCGCTAGTCATATGCAATGTTCCCTCTAAGGTTCCTATGCCCGTGTGCAGAGTAAAAAAAAACAACTCACGTGCAAAGTTGCACAGCATCCATTTTTGGCAATATTTCATCAAATTTGCGGCGCGGTAATTATAAATTTCTGCGCGGCGTCGGACTGATATATATTCGCCGCCGCGAACCTTAAAATGAACATTGATAATGTATGATATGCTTTTAAAGTAAAGACAGTTATTTATTCATTTCATTATTCAATACGGATATGCCAAAAATTTAAATTAAAATAAAACATGCTAGCTCCCGTAGTAGTAAAAATGTAACGAAGTAAGCTCCAGGTGAGGACAAAAATACCCTACTGCAGGACTAACTAAGCTACATATGTCATCGCCGCCCTGATCAACAACAAACCCAGAGCCATACTTTGTTTCACTTCTACACTCTACCCATTCAACTGTCAACGAACTCAGAGCCTCACATTGTTTCAATTCTAAACTCTACCCATTCAACTGTCAACGAACTCAGAGCCTCACATTGTTTCAATTCTAAACTCTACCCATTGAACTGTCAACGAACTCAGAGCCGTACTTTGTTTCATTTCTACACTCTACCCATTCAACTGTCTACAAACTCAGAGCCGTACTTTGTTTCAATTCTACACTCTACCCATTCAACTGTCAACGAACTCAGAACCCAGAGCCTTACTTACATTGTTTCACTTCTAAACTCTACCCACTGAACTGTCACTGAATTGGGTAATGAACTGTTTTCAACTATACATCAACAACAAAAAATAACGTAACACCTCACATCCATTGCTTGTACATTTTTTATGATGTTGAAATAAAGAATGTAACGAAAATAACAACAAGCGATTCTTTGTGCACCGCTTCCGGAAGTTTACTAACTGAGTTTAATTGGCAATGCAACATGGGTAGAAGTTAAATTGAACGAGGTCACTTCGGTCCTTATGACGTAGTTTCGACAGACTCTTATTTGAAAAAAAAATGTGTTAAATGTTTGTGTGTGTGTGTGTGGGGCGCGGCCACACAAAAAAGTTGTAGGGAGAAAGTGTTGCAGTGTCTTCACGTTTCGTTTCGGAGTATTGCCCCTCGGGAGACGACTCCAGCCAAGACTCCTCGGCGAACTTCTTTTTATTATTAAAATTACAAGAAGAAAGTTTATTTTCACAGATGAGGTGTTGTTGTGTTTTAAATAGCCATTTCAACAACACCAGGAGTAACAACAGCAGTAACAAAAGCTGCCATAACAACAGCAGCGGCAATAAAACAAGAATACAAACACCAGCAACCGCAACCACAACATACACACACAAATATTAAATTTAAAAAACTACCAAAATATTAATGTCGAATAATAAAATACGTTAAAAAAAAAGTTTTTGACTATAAATCCTTCATATAGGAGACATCACTACAAGAATGTTCATTATAATACGCAGCGCACGACAATCAAAAAATCCAAAATTTTAGTTGTCTCGTAAAACATGTTTAATATAATCGGGAATATATTTTTTTTAAAAAAATTATCGTGAATATAATACGCACCGAATCGCGCAACAGGAAAGTATTAATAAAAAGGTCGTTCAATATAATTCTGTAGAAGATCTGCCTTAGTCTCTTTGTCTACTTCCACTACTCTCGTAGTACTCTCCAAGCAATAAGTCCAACACACCACCCAGCAAGACAGTTCGTTTATTTGAGTATAACAGCTTCTCATCTGGCCGTCACTATATTCTCATCCTCAGTCACGGAGCTCAGTCTGCGTTACGTCCTGTGTTCTAGTCGCATCTCAGACTCCTATACTTGGCACCCTGGCTTCCTGGTCGTGGCTCCCTGACTTAGTGTTATGTGGCTCCCTGGCTTCGTGCTTTGTGGCTCCCTGGCTTCGTGCTCGTGGCTCCCTGGGTTAGTGTTCTGTGGCTCCCTGGCTTCGTGCTTTTCGGTCTAACATTTCCCTGCCCTTATATTGTCCAAGTTGCTTACCCTGTATTTAACCCTGACATTCTTGGCAGGCCCCATACGCGTCTCCGACGAAGTGATAAATGACCGTGCGGGTTTCTGATTGGTTAAAAGTTACTTAGTGTATGCTAATCTACAAACTTTCCCACTAAGTTATTTAGGTCGCAGAAGTACAATATTTTGTTTCTACCCCGACTTAGACCCTGGGTCACTCAAAGGACAACTCCCCCCCCACCCCTTGTGAATTTCCTCCATCCTGTACATCTCAGTGACACTTTGGGTTATTCCACTGTCTTCCCCCAAAGTTGAAATGCAATCCTTGTGAGATTGCCTTAGACCTATCTCCTGGTATCCCCTGGATAACCTGCCCCAATCGCCCGTACGCTGTTCTCTAAAATACTCACCGCGACACTCTATCTCAAAAATTAACATGATTCTTAGAGATAAATAGAGATAATCTAAAATTCAATAATTTAATTACGGTACATTCGATCCGACTGAAATTTGGATACATCATTTTTATCATCGGCACGAATCTGCCTGCACAATTTCAGCTCGCTAGCTTTCAAGTAAGTGGGTTAAAAATCGATACAAATTTTTTTCGGCAAACAATCAAGCAGACACCACGAGTTAATATAGAGGATTTGAAAATTACAAGCAAATATAATGAATTTGGGCCGTATAGAAAACGAAAACAACAGGGCCAATTGATTCAGCAGCGCAGACAACTTTTGGTTTGGGTGTGTGAGGAAAAGGGTGGGGGGGGGTAATTGGGCATTGCTTTCCGTTAGAAGGGTCAAGGTCAGACAGAAATGTGCGGCATGAGGTTTCTCGGAAATTGAATGTTACAATGAAGACATGCGATGTCCCATTATTTCTAGAGGTTTGAAGCCATTGTCTGAAAACTCTTCAATTTTTATTTTTTATTTATTAAAATCTTTTTTGGCTATTACGCTGTCACCGTCTTTGTTTGTGAATGAGGAAGCTAGATGTGACGTAACAACAGCTGTTTGGAGCCACGCGATTGTGTCCCCTGAGATGGAACAGACATCTAAAGATATTAGTTTTTTTGTTATTTTTTAAGTAATTGGCGCGCTAACCTTAATGCTCGTATTGTCTGTTCATTTGTTGTGGGCTACAGGCCGGGCAATGGGGAGCAAAGCGTCATGTCCAATTGCTCGGCCCTGTGACGTGACAGGGGTGAAAAGGGTTAATATGGAAAACTTAATAGGAATGTAGTTTCAGTGCATGCCAGCCAAGTGAGAGTTATGGCCGATTGCCCGACGGCCTAAAAGCTAACAATTTCAAATTGCTAATTTGTTTTTGCCTCCACGTCCCCCTCCCACCCCCCCCCACTTCTCCTTTTCTGAGATTTCATTGTCTCATGTCACAAAGAAACCATGATTGAGATTTTAGGGAATCATGTCAGAGATTGCCCATATTGTTTAGACCAGTGCTTCTCAAAGTGGTCGTTCGAGGACCTGTGCCGGTCCGTGGCCCATCCGATGCCGGTCCGCCTGTGTTACCAAGAAAGGACATTTCGCTACCACGTCAGTCAGGCAAAAATAGGTCACCGGTCCATGGGACAATGGAAAACATTCCTTCCGGTCCACAACACTATAAAGTTTGAGAAGCACTGGGTTAGATTATAATGCCTGATGTCACAAATTGTCCGTTTTGTTAAGACTGTAGTGTCCCGTGTCACAAAGTGCTCACTAGTCCAGAAATTGAGGCTAAGCGTGTCACAAAGTGCTCACTAGTCCAGAAATTGAGGCTAAGCGTGTCACAAAGTGCTCACTAGTCCAGAGATTGAGGCTAAGCGTGTCACAAAGTGCTCACTAGTCCAGAAATTGAGGCTAAGCGTGTCACAAAGTGCTCACTAGTCCAGAGATTGAGGCTAAGCGTGTCACAAAATGCTCACTAGTCCAGAGATTGAGGCTAAGCGTGTCACAAAGTGCTCACTAGTCCAGAGATTGAGGCTAAGCGTGTCACAAAATGCTCACTAGTCCAGAGATTGAGGCTAAGCGTGTCACAAAGTGCTCACTAGTCCAGAGATTGAGGCTAAGCGTGTCACAAAATGCTCACTAGTCCAGAGATTGAGGCTAAGCGTGTCACAAAGTGCTCACTAGTCCAGAGATTGAGGCTAAGCGTGTCACAAAGTGCTCACTAGTCCAGAAATTGAGGCTAAGCGTGTCACAAAGTGCACACTATTCCAGAAATTGAGGCTAAGCGTGTCAAAAAGTGCTCACTAGTCCAGAGATTGAGGCTAAGCGCTCTTGGTGCGGACTGAACCATTTGCACCGCGTACCTCCAGTAACAGACTTGTTGATTGTTCATCCTCCAGTCTAGCCGGACACAAATAGCACTGTGCGCACCTGGTGCGCATCTGCTCTGAATGCAGACTGATGTTCTGGTGCTAATCTCCGTGTCGATTGCTCCTAAATATTTGTGTTGATTGGTTTAATGGCGACGTGACCGGGATAAAGACGTAACGGCTAGCAAGCCAACGGGTAGCGGCTAGCAGGCCAACGGGTAGCGGCTAGCAGGCCAACGGGTATCGGCTAGCAGGCCAACGGGTATCGGCTAGCAGGCCAACGGGTAGCGGCTAGCAGGCCAACGGGTATCGGCTAGCAGGCCAACGGGTAGCGGCTAGCAGGCCAACGGGTAGCGGCTAGCAGGCCAACGGGTAAGGATTTGATCAGAAGCTTGTTTGAACATCGAAATTAATTTGTGGTAAACGAAAACATGATATCATGGCCTGTCAGGACTCGTTCATCCCATTCGAGCCCTTAAATGAACACGTAAAGGCATCTTTAAATGCTGTGTATGTAAAGCAATAGAGAAATTATCGTCGAAATGTAATGAACAACAGCAGTAGATAATTTATTTATACCGGGCCACTACTTCTGTAGCTGGTAGAGCGCGCATTTCAAAGCCAATCATTCTCACATGATGCGTAGCTGTACGAGCAAACGACTTTTATTGTCTCCACCGACCAGGTCATGCAGAAGTGCATGTGTGAAGTTCAGTCATACATGACTCTCGGAAAATTAAAGCTGAACAACGACAAGCCGGTGTTAAAAATAAATTATCTTCCCTACGGATTATTCTCTCTCCCCCCCCCCGTGGATTCATTTTAAAATAAATCATCCGGGGGGGGGGATATTTTCCTCCAGCTTAAAATAAATTCTCCCCTGCCTTGTAAAATAATGTCTCAACTAAAATAAATCCACATCGAATCACACTTTCAGTACAACACAAAATGATTACTAAAAAAAAACACAAGAATAGTAATAGTAACACATGTTTACATTAATACTGTTTATGGTTTAAGGAATTGGTGTACCTAGAGAAATATGAGGAGGTGGAGGTGACACCGATTGACACCATCTCAGGGGCGTGACAAATGATTTAATTAAACAACCCCGTAAAAACAAAGTTTATGACTCTAAATCCCTTATGTATTAGACATTACTAAAAGTATTGATTATGTTCAATATAATACGCACAGCGCGACAAACATTTACAGACTGAACCTGCATGACTGAACTTATTTTGTTGTAAAACACGGAGATGTGGTCATCGATGGCTGGAGTGAACTCCAGTGACCCCGAGTGGGTCAACTATAGTAGACGGCTACATAGAGATACATAGAGATATATAAAAATGCATTAATTTAATTACGGTACATTCGATCGATCATGAAATTTTGAAACAATGCATTTTTTCATGACAAAATTATAATAAATTTATACTCTATTTCAATAGGCCCGCGGGAAAATCCGATAAGAAGTGGCTGTACATCCATTTAAATAAGAGAAAGTGCAGCTACAAATCTCCGCCAATCAGAAAGCTTGGACACGAACAATTTCAGGGTCAAGGTTTTAAATATATTCAACTCACACATTTTTGTAAGCTCCTGAAACTTCCTGTCGTTGGGAACGTCCTGAGCTAAGAGGGTCACGCATGCGCAAGTCTTCACAAATACACGTCCGTCCTTTTACGACCTGATGGATAGACTCAGACTCGTACTGGCCTTCACTCTATCATTTACCCCCTACCCTTCCGCCCCGCGGGATAGTCTACTCTACGAATTAACTTTCCGAGATCATCGAAATTAAGAATTAAACTCCCGGGATTGTCTTAACTATGAATTAAACTCCCGGGATTGTCTTAACTATGAATTAAACTCCCGGGATTGTCTTAACTATGAATTAAACTCCCGGGATTGTCTTAACTGTGAATTAAACTTCCGGGATTGTCTTAACTATGAATCCAACTCCCGGGATTGTCTTAACTATGAGCTAAACTCCCGGGATTGTCTTAACTATGAATTAACATCCCGGGATTGTCTTAACTATGAATTAACCTCCCGGGATTGTCTTAACTATCTTATCTTATCTTATCTTATCTGTTTACAGACGCTCCTTCTATACAGAAGATTATTGCGTCCTACGCTTATCTATGGTTTGTGTTTAGTCCTGCATTTTTATTAGAGATTTAAATGTTGATAAAGTGTTGGTTTTCCTGGATTCTTCAGGCAACCCATTCCACGCCCGAATTCCGGACGGGAAGAAGGAAAACTTGTATGTGTTTGTTCTTGCATACGGAATAAGAAAGGTGTTTTTATCCTTATGTCTATCTGAGGGTTGTATTAAGTTATCTTTGTGTTGTATTTCTAAATTAGAATTAATTGCTTTATGTATGATTACTACTTTGCTCTTGGTTCTTCTATCCTCTAGTGTTTCAAGGTTTAATGATTTGACTAATGGTGTTATTCTTGTCAGTTTTGAATATTCTCCAGTAATGAATCTGGCAGCTCTTTTTTGAATTTGTTCTAGTTTATCAATGTTTTCTTTGGTGGATGGGTCCCCATACAGAAGATGCATATTCTAGTACAGGTCTCACCAAAGTGAGGTAGCATTTTAGTTTTATATCTCTATTACATTTGTTAAAGTTTCTTTTTATAAAGCCTAAGGTTTTGTTTGATTTTTTAATAATTTCATTGACATGGGGATTCCATGATAGTTTCTCAATTATTAAGACTCCTAAGTATTTTGCATCTTTAGTTTGGGTCAGTTCTTTTCCATGAATGTAATATTTTGAATTTATTTGTTTCTTTTTCTTTGTTACTCTTAACAGTTGACACTTTTCTGGGTGGAAAGACATACTCCAGTTAGTTTCCCATTTTATCAATTCATCTAAGTCTTTTTGTAAAATTTTGCTATCTTGTTCTGATTTAATTGTTCTATAGATTATACAATCATCAGCAAATATCCTAACTTTTGTACCTGTTGAGATGTTGTTGGGTAAATCATTTATATAAATTAAAAAGAGTAAGGGACCTAGCACAGTTCCTTGTGGAACTCCTGAGTTAACCTTTATTGGTGCAGATTTAGATCCATTAATTATTACAATTTGACAAATTAACCTGCCTAGATCCTTTATTTTATGAGTTAACCTGCAGGCAGGTCTAATTTAACGATGTAACGAAATTCATGGATCGCCTAATCTGCGATGGCTCTACGCGTGTATTTCACTGCTTAGCTCACCTGACTCACCTTTAGTTTAACCTGTCTTCTGCTCAAAGTCCAATGATCCTGGTGATGATGAGTGGGGTGGGTGTTGGGGTGGGGTGGTTGGGGGGGAGGGCTCTTCCTGTTCCGTTACATTCACATCCCGGCCGTCGGGGACTTTAGCTGGTTGTTGATCGCCGTGCCGATGTCTCACATGTATCCGCCAGATGCGTCATTAGACTGGCCCGGCCCCCCCCTCCTCCCTCCTCCCCCCCCCGCCGCATACCCGACCCCCAGACTCATTTTTTGGAGGCACCGACTCTGGGAGCTGACGGCGTATCTCTTGTGTACGGAGTAGGGGGGGTGGGGGTGAAGGTGGTAGGTTGATGTCAGACATCGCAGAGACGTGTCGAGTCATTAATTGTACTGTCGGGCTAGACAAGTGTTTCTCAAATAGAGGGTGCGCCCCCTAGGGGGAGGGGGATGCGAGGCTCATTAAAGGGGGGGGGGCTCGTTTGACCGTTATGCAGAGGTGTACTTATAACAATTTTATAGACAAATGATACTATTTACAGTCGCGCGGGTGGTGGGGGGGGGGCGCAATATTTTCTTTCTTCCTAAGGGGGCATGACAGAAAGTAATTGAGAAACACTGGGTCAGAGACAAGGGACTCTCCACACACCTGTGTTACCATCGGAGTAAGCCCCCCCCCCACACACACACCCTCTCACCCTCCATGTTTGACAGCCAGATGATACAACGGTGTTGTGTGACGTCGGTGAGAGTTGTCACCATGGCAACCAACACCGTGGTACCGGATGTCTAATGATGGTTCAGTGAGAGTTGTCACCATGGCAACCAACCACCGTGGTACCGGATGTCTAATGATGGTTCAGTGAGAGTTGTCACCATGGCAACCAACACCGTGGTACCGGATGTCTAATGATGGTTCAGTGAGAGTTGTCACCATGGCAACCAACACCGTGGTACCGGATGTCTAATGATGGTTCAGTGAGAGTTGTCACCATGGCAACCAACCACCGTGGTACCGGATGTCTAATGCTGGTTCAGTGAGAGTTGTCACCATGGCAACCAACACCGTGGTACCGGATGTCTAATGATGGTTCAGTGAGAGTTGTCACCATGGCAACCAACCACCGTGGTACCGGATGTCTAATGATGGTTCAGTGAGAGTTGTCACCATGGCAACCAACAACGCGGTACCGGTTGTCTAATGATGGTTTAGTAACAGAAGTTTAAATATGAATTTATTTATTTTTTAAAGAAATTTCAAGGCAGAAAAAATAATTAAAGACCAAAGATGAAAGCGATAACTTGTTTGAATTTTTTTTCATGAATCGATCAGTTATATAATGCAGTCGGACCTCGCTAAGTCAAAATTAAAAGGGACCCGAAAAAAAAATCGACTTACAGAGTTTTCGAGTTATTGAAAATGGCGTGAAAGGCGCAGAATTTGGCCGGGACCTAACAAATTAATTCGAAAACCTCCCTAAAAAAAAACATCCCACGACGTGTCCAAAAAAAACAACAACTCGACATGGTCGAGTAGTTTGTGATCTGGCTCGATCCGGATTTGATCCACTGGCTGCCTGCAGCTGTGAGAATAATCCACGCAATCCTGTCACTGACATACGGCTGTGCGGATAACGGCTTCGGATTATTTTTAAATAACACAAAACACGCATTATAAAGGGCCGCGTTCCTCTGCATCTCTGCACATAGAGGTTTGTTTACCCACTGCTTAAGCCACCGTTTCTTTCTGTCAACAAGTTGTCTATAGACAAACATCTCAGTGTCTACCTGTCTAGATTCATTTTGTTGATTTAAAGCATTTTCGTTCTCCTCCACCGATTCCCCTCAAAACGCCTTGTCATTTTCACTGCGGCAATCTATTATTAGAACATCCGGGGTTTTCAGTTTGAAAAATTTCATCAAGATATTAATCAAAGATCCGGGCATTCTGTGAGTGGTTATCTCGACAAATCTCCGTGAATTCTAAATTAATTTGTGTCAGCTCAGTGGACTTGGCCGAGACACACATAAAATTGTTTGCAACCTTATCTTACTAAATAAAGTTTCAAGTGTTGTTAATGCCCCTGTTATACTGAAAACATTGTTTTGCGGAAACCTTGTCTAAAATAAAGTAGCATTACGTTTTGGAGCCTGGGAAATGACAAAACCTTTTGATGGCATCGTCGGTTGCGTTTCATGCGACCAACTTCTAAACAAAAGAGTTTTTATATTCAACACCACATAAAACATCTGCAACTGATTAGATACGTCTCCTTCGATATTTTTTTTTCATTTGTAAAATTTGTATCTCAAATTTACGATTCCCAAATATGTTATTTCTGTGGCCCCTGATGAATAAATAGTCTTTTTGAAAAAATGAAAAGGTAAAAAAGAAACAAAATCCTAATTTTTGAAGCGATTTTAAAGCACTTAAGTGTTGATTACTTATTTAGGACCTTCCTTTCTTTGAAATAAACAAGATTGGGGGATTATTTTTTTGTTCGACATTGGGCTTAATTTTTTTTTATCTAAAGCGAAGTCTTTAAAATATTTAATATGTAAACGCATCAATTTAAACCCTGCAATGACCTCTAGATACGACCTGGAACGCGACATAAACACATTGAGTATTCATGCAATTTGAGAGAGTTATTGCGCTTAAATCTCCGACGAGCTTGTCGACACCCTATGACCTCCTCGGCGCCCCCAACGCCCCAACGACGCTCATCTGTAACGCGCTTAACCCCGCCAGAAATTACGCGCCACTCTGGGGAGTTATAAAAAAAAATAAAACAAAACAAAATAACCAAAAAAAAACAACAACGCTTGTTACAAGAGCCGGTACCGCACCGCACTAAACCGTCTCTGAACGCACTAATAGGCGAGTCGTGCAAAATTCACGACGCGGAGATTGCTGACCATTTCCTCGATGTCAGACCGTGCACTTCTGGGAGGAGTTTATTGCATTATCCCCAGAACAGCTTCCTTTCTCTTTATCTTCTTTTTTCTACTTTAGACGAGGTTAAATTTGAGGACGAAATTGTGGGCGACAGATCAGGTACAAAAAAATATTAAAAAATGAATTTGACATAAGGTTGTGTGGCTGTTAAAAAGATGGATTGGATTTTAATTTTAACATGTCGTTTACGTTACGGGTAATGATGATTGGAGATGAAACACTTTACATTACAGCAAAGCTCTCAAAGGCGCATGCGTGGTTATTACTGACGTTGTAGTTGTGGTTGGCTGTTGTTGTTGTTGGTGGTGGTGCTGTTGCTCCTGTTATTGTTCCTGACGTTTCTATTGCTGTTGTTGTTGTATGTGCTGTGGGTGCTGTTGTTGAAGCTGTTGTTGTTGTAGTTTGAAGAATTGAATAAAACCTTAAAAGGATGTGGGATTTTTTGTTGTTGTTTTGTTAGAAAAAAAGAATCAATTATAAGTCGATTCAAAATCAATTTTTTTATATATAAAGTATAAAGACAGAGATATATATCAACAATTAGTTTAATCTTATTTTATATGTACCTATCCAATGAATTCAGTGTGGTGAGTTGGCAGATTTAACGATATTCAAACGAGTTTTCAATCGATATGTTTGTTGATGTCTTTTGGAGCCGGCCATAAAATATGTCACATTCCGAACAAGTGGGTGAGATCGTACTCGTCACTGGCATCTAAGAAAGTGACAGTGTGTGACATGGGCCTGGGATCTAAGAAAGTGACAGTTTGTGACATGGGATTGGGATCTAAGAAAGTGACAGTGTGTGACATGGGGCTGGGATCTAAGAAAGTGTCAGTGTGTGACATGGGGCTGGGACCTAAGAAAGTGACAGTTTGTGATATGGGGCTGGGATCTAAGGAAGTGACAGTTTGTGACATGGGGCTGGGACCTAAGAAAGTGACAGTTTGTGACATGGGGTTGGGATCTAAGAAAGTGACAGTTTGTGACATGGGGCTGGGATCTAAGGAAGTGACAGTTTGTGATATGGGGCTGGGATCTAAGGAAGTGACAGTTTGTGACATGGTCCTGGGATCTAAGAAAGTGACAGTTTGTGACATGGTCCTGGGATCTAAGGGAGTGATAGTTTGTGACGCGAGTTGAGAAATACGAGCTTGCAATTGGTAGGAGATATTATAGTAAATTGGAGGGGAGGCGTTAGATATAATAGTAAAGGATAAGTGAGAGTTGGTTATGAAATATGGCCTAATTATTTCCGTTCAGAGCATTGCATTCATTACGATCGGTCAGAGACACAGACTATACAACCAACAAGATACACCATATGGAGGGGCCATAGCACAATACTGCCCAGTAGTACATTCAAAAAACAAAACCAAAAAAAAACATACTCGCCAGTCAAATAGACCACAAAATATACTGGCCAGTAGAACAAAACATAGAACATTTCAGATTGTCCAGTGGCACAAAAATATAGTACGTGACCGAAGAGTGACACGGGCAATAGAACATGACTGCACAATGGAAAAGACCATAGAAAAAGACTGGCTAGAGGCACAGATCATAGAACAAGACTTGATAGTGACATTGCCCATAGAACAAGACTGGCTAGAGGCACAGATCATAGAATAAGACCACTGTGCAGTGACACAGACCATAGAACAAGACTTGATAGTGACATTGACCATAGAACAAGACTGGCTAGAGGCACAGATCATAGAACAAGACCACTGTGCAGTAACACAGATCATAGAACAAGACTGACCAGCGACACAGACCATAGAAACAGAGTTGCTCGTCCTACAACTACCGCGAATCTCGCCGACAGACCCTCAGCCTCCGGGCTGGAATTAGCTCTCAAAGATTCCATCGTTGTTCTCAGCGACTAGACGACTAACAAGCCGATTTCATGGAAAGCCTTTCAAAAGTCGTCTGCAATTCATATTTTCAAATACTTGACCGAATTGTACGCGATTATTTCTAGTGGTTACAGGGGATTTTATAAAAATTTACTCTTCTAAAACGGTCTTCTTCACAATACCGAATAGTTTTCCTTTGTAGCATTCAATTTTTTTTTAAAAAGATTTCTAGAGCACAGCGCACCAAGTCATTGTGGTTGACAGCGTCAGTTCCTCAAAAAGAAGTGGCGGTTAGGGCAGATCGGATTTATTTACAAAGCTTATAATTGGTTTGCTAAATAGAGTGAGCTTTAACAAGGACGCTATAAAGGTTTATTTGCAAGTAACTTTAATACTTTAATTAGTATATTATTTTCATATTAAATTTATACTTTTAAAAAAAAAGAAAGCACTTAATAGTGGAAAACAATTTAAGTTTAACGTTTCACAAAACACTTTATGCTGATAAACATACCCAAATTTTAAAAAAAAATGAAATTCGAGTCCTTTTGATAGATAAAGTGAACGTTTCTGCCACTGCGCTGTGGTAATTTGCCGTTACAAATTATACAAATAATGTCTCTCTTCTTATTCAACCCTAGGGAGCGCACTTTTTTTCTAACAAGATTATTTAAGAATATTTTTGTTAATACTTCACATCGCTAGGGTGATTTATCTTTTGGAGTTTCCCGTTTCTGATTATTTATTAGCGGAGCATCCCCCACTATTTAGGCTAATGTAAGAGTCGTGTTAGGAATATCGTAACCTTCTCCGAGTCCCTGTGGGAAAAAATCGTAAACAAAATTCATAAGTAAGGTTCTAGGTCTTTCAAATTATTGATGTAGACACCGTAAAATTGTATTAGATTGAAGTCAAATGTTCAGATATGCAACCAATGGGTCAGAGACGTGTTCAGCGTTCTTTATCTGGAGTCGGTATGCCTTATACATGGTCAGTGGTCTATATCAGTTGTCATTTATAAGAGTTAAGTCTTTGTGTCAAATTTAGTCTTACATTCATAAGGTCATTGTGTCCGAGATAATGAGAGTGAGTCATGAATAGACTCAATGCGTCATGGGCACAGTAAGTGTGTTGGATATTGATCCAATGTGTCGGAGAGGGATTTAGTGTCTCGGAGAGTAATTTAGTGTGTCGCAAAGAGATCTAGTGTGTCGGAGATAGATCTAGTGTGTCGGGGATAGATCTAGTGTGTCGGAGATAGATCTAGTGTGTCGGAGATAGATCTAGTGTGTCGGAGATAGATCTAGTGTGTCGGAGATAGATCTAGTGTGTCGGAGATATATTTAGTGTGTCGGAGATAGATGCAGTGTGTCGGAGATAGATCTAGTGTGTCGGAGATAGATCAAGTGTGTCGGAGATATATCTAGTGTGTCGGAGATAGATCAAGTGTGTCGGAGATAGATCTAGTGTGTCGGAGATAGATCTAGTGTGTCGGAGATAGATCTAGTGTGTCGGAGATAGATCTAGTGTGTCGGAGATAAATCGAGTGTGTCGGAGATAGAGTATTCGTTTATTGACTTGTGTACTTAAAATTGATTTGTCCTGGTTACATGTTAAAGCTCTGAATAAATAAGGGCGACAAAAACCTTGATTACTCTCTAAAACAACTTGTTTCACATGCATAGAGCATTAAGACAGCTATTTCTGAACAAATAACTCATTCACTGGCTGAGAACATTTGGACAGCTATTTCTGAACACATAACTCATTCAGTGGCTGAGAACATTTGGACAGCTATTTCTGAACAAATAACTCATTCACTGGCTGAGAACATTTGGACAGCTATTTCTGAAAACATAAATCATTCAGTGGCTGAGAGCATTAAGACAGCTAGTTCCGAACAAATAACTCATTCAGTGGCTGAGAACATTTGGACAGCTATTTCTGAACAAATAACTCATTCAGTGGCTGAGAACATTTGGACAGCTATTTCTGAACACATAACTCATTCAGTGGCTGAGAACATTTGGACAGCTATTTCTGAAAACATAAATCATTCAGTGGCTGAGAGCATTAAGACAGCTAGTTCCGAACAAATAACTCATTCACTGGCTGAGAACATTTGGACAGCTATTTCTGAACACATAACTCATTCAGTGGCTGAGAACATTTGGACAGCTATTTCTGAAAACATAAATCATTCAGTGGCTGAGAGCATTAAGACAGCTAGTTCCGAACAAATAACTCATTCAGTGGCTGAGAACATTTGGACAGCTATTTCTGAAAACATAAATCATTCAGTGGCTGAGAGCATTAAGACAGCTATTTCTGAAAACATAAATCATTCAGTGGCTGAGAGCATTAAGACAGCTAGTTCCGAACAAATAACTCATTCAGTGGCTAGTTCTTTAAGACTTATTGATTTCATACAAAAACAAAACAAACATACAAAAAAAATGCAAAAAATGTTATTGAAAACAGTATTTATAAAATTTTAAGAGAACATCGCCTTCAACAACGCGACCAGAAGGCGGTCGAATACATGTGATCGTATCTTTAAAAAAAATAATAATAATAAATAAAATAAAAAACGAGAAGACCTCCATTTTGGAGACCTTCAGTGTGAAGACACCCAATGAGGTGAGGACCGTCAACCTATTGTCGGTATGAAATGAAATGATCAATCCCTTCCCTGTGAGAACCCTCGGCTCTCTGCCAGCCCCTTGTGGACATTATGTTCTTGGATAAATCTGTCCATGTGAGAACCATCGGCTCTCTGCCAGCCCATTGTGGACATTATGTTCGGGGATCAATCTGTCCATGTGAGAACCCTCGGCTCTCTGCCAGCCCATTGTGGACATTATGTTCTTGGATCAATCTGTCCATGTGAGAACCCTCGGCTCTCTGCCAGCCCATTGTGGACATTATGTTCGGGGATCAATATGTCCATGTGAGAACCCTCGGCTCTCTGCCAGCCCATTGTGGACATTATGTTCTTGGATCAATCTGTCCATGTGAGAACCCTCGGCTCTCTGCCAGCCCATTGTTGACCTTATGTTCTTGGATCAATCTGTCCATGTGAGAACCCTCGGCTCTCTGCCAGCCCATTGTGGACATTATATTCTTGGATCAATCTGTCCATGTGAGAACCCTCGGCTCTCTGCCAGCCCATTGTTGACATTATGTTCTTGGATCAATCTGTCCATGTGAGAACCCTCGGCTCTCTGCCAGCCCATTGTTGACATTATGTTCTTGGATCAATCTGTCCATGTGTGAACCCTCGGCTCTCTGCCAGCCCATTGGGGACATTATGTTCTTGGATCAATCTGTCCATGTGAGAACCCTCGGCTCTCTGCCAGCCCATTGTTGACATTATGTTCTTGGATCAATCTGTCCATGTGAGAACCCTCGGCTCTCTGCCAGCCCATTGTTGACATTATGTTCTTGGATCAATCTGTCCATGTGAGAACCCTCGGCTCTCTGCCAGCCCATTGTTGACATTATGTTCTTGGATCAATCTGTCCATGTGAGAACCCTCGGCTCTCTGCCAGCCCATTGTTGACATTATGTTCTTGGATCAATCTGTCCATGTGAGAACCCTCGGCTCTCTGCCAGCCCATTGTGGACATTATATTCTTGGATCAATCTGTCCATGTGAGAACCCTCGGCTCTCTGCCAGCCCATTGTTGACATTATGTTCTTGGATCAATCTGTCCATGTGAGAACCCTCGGCTCTCTGCCAGCCCATTGTTGACATTATGTTCTTGGATCAATCTGTCCATGTGAGAACCCTCGGCTCTCTGCCAGCCCATTGTTGACATTATGTTCTTGGATCAATCTGTCCATGTGAGAACCCTCGGCTCTCTGCCAGCCCATTGTTGACATTATGTTCTTGGATCAATCTGTCCATGTGAGAACCCTCGACTCTCTGCCAGCCCATTGTGGACATTATGTTCCGGGATCAATCTGTCCATGTGAGAACCCTCGGCTCTCTGCCAGCCCATTGTGGACATTATGTTCCGGGATCAATCTGTCCATGTGAGAACCCTCGGCTCTCTGCCAGCCCATTGTTGACATTATGTTCGGGGATCAATACGTCATTACCCGGCTTGCACAAAAATTCCCCGCTACAATAGAAATGCTAAACGGCTGATAGCTCCTTTTTGTTCTACAGCTTCTTTGGGAACAATCCAGAAAAATGGCTAGGTGGGGGGGGCGGGGAGGAGGGGGGCGGCGGGTTTACAACAATGCCCGTTAGGTTGTCACCAGGGGCGGATTTTTACTGCGGTGGATTAGGTGAAGAATGGGGCGTAGTCGGAGGAGCTCGGTGTCCAGAGTAGCGGTGTAGGTAGCACATCGGTGGAATAAGGTATAGCATCAGTGTAGGTTGCACATCGGTAAAATAAGGTAGAGCAGTTGTGTAGGTAGCACATCGGTAAAATAAGGTAGAGCAGTTGTGTAGGTAGCACATCGGTAAAATAAGGTAGAGCAGTTGTGTAGGTAGCACATCGGTAAAATAAGGTAGAGCAGTTGTGTAGGTAGCACATCGGTAAAATAAGGTATAGCAGCAGTGTAGGTAGCGCTTCGGTAACATAAGGTAGAGCAGCAGTGTAGGTAGCACATCGGTAAAATAAGGTAGAGCAGCAGTGTAGGTAGCACATCGGTAAAATAAGGTAGATCAGCAGTGTAGGTAGCGCTTCGGTAACATAAGGTAGAGCAGCAGTGTAGGTAGCAATAATTTAGCGCAGCGATGTGGAATAGATCGATGAAACTAACGGGAATCCACCCATACAACACCCTCTCCCCGCATATTTTCCGAGACATTCAAACCCCGCTCTCACACCCCTTAGCATCTTTGTACAATATCCAATTGTCTATGTATTCATTTCTGAAGTGTTATCTGTTTTCAAATATACACAGTTGAAATGCTAAAATTTTGTGTAAAAAAACAAGAACTATTATGATAATGGAAAATAATGATATCTGGAAATAACAAGAATTTCAATGTCATTCTTTGGCCGCTGTGTGTTACTCAAATACAGCAAGCATTTCACTGACACTTTGGCCGATATATGGCTTCTGAAAACAGGAGGCTCTTCTCTGGCGCTTTGTCCGATATGTGGCTTCTGAAAACAGGAAGCTCTTCTCTGGCGCTTTGTCCGATATGAGGATTCTGAAAACCGAAAGCTCTTCTCTGACGCTTTGTCCGATATGTGGCTTCTGAAAACAGGAAGCTCTTCTCTGACGCTTTGTCCGATATGTGGCTTCTGAAAACAGGAAGCTCTTCTCTGACGCTTTGTCCGATATGTGGCTTCTGAAAACAGGAAGCTCTTCTCTGGCGCTTTGTCCGATATGTGGCTTCTGAAAACCGAAAGCTCTTCTCTGACGCTTTGTCCGATATGTGGCTTCTGAAAACCGAAAGCTCTTCTCTGACGCTTTGTCCGATATGTGGCTTCTGAAAACAGGAAGCTCTTCTCTGACGCTTTGTCCGATATGTGGCTTCTGAAAACAGGAAGCTCTTCTCTGACGCTTTTTCCGATATGTGGCTTCTGAAAACAGGAAGCTCTTTCTGACGCTTTTTCCGATATGTGGCTTCTGAAAACAGGGGGCTCTTCTATGACGCTTTGTCCGATATGTGGCTTCTGAAAACAGGAAGCTCTTCTCTGACAATGTTTGCCGCTAAAAATCCAGAAACAATGACACTGAGCACAAGTAACACGAATCCCATGAATTAATGATATTTTCAAGAACAATGAGGAAACTCATCTGCCCGTCTGTCTTTCTCTACCGTTCTCTCTTTCTATTTCCATCGCTTTAGACCGCTGCGCTTTGCCCTTTAATTATAAATGCATTCTACTGCTATAGAAATGAATGTTATTGTAATAAAATAGCTTATTGAATTTGAAACGGACAACTTCATTTCGTAACGAAATGGATCCTCCTAGCCCACAAAGACAAAGATGTAGAGCTTGCAGATGTCTTTATTTCCAACTTAGTTTAAAAAAAACTAATGCAGAAATTCCTTTGAAACAACCTGGTGTAAATCCGGGAACCTTTCCGGCAAATGTTCCACTAGTTTTCCATCAAACAAAACATGTTTCTAATATGAAGTCTTAGTGAGATAAAAAAAAATAATAACGTGTATTGGTGTAGTAGATACGCCACTTTAGATGTGTCGCATAGCAGTACAAAATTTAAATATCTGTGTCAAGATCTAGAATTTCTTGCTTTGAACCTTGCATTATTTGTTGTTGTAGTAAATGAAAGAAGTGATTTTCTGACAGAAACAGTTGCATAATCATCATTGAGGGTCAGTTTGCCGATGCTCAACTAAATAATAGTTACAACTTGTAAATAAGCTCTTGGCAGATGCGTAACTAGGTTTTCCGCGCCCTTGGGTAATTCATTTTTGGGCGCACTTGACAAAGAAGAAAACTACTAAATTATACAGAATAAATTGATTATTGAAAGATTAGCCTTCGGTGCCCTTGGCAACTGCCCCGATGCCAAGTTGTTGTTACGCCTCTTGCTCTTAGAGCAAAGCGAGATTTGATAGTGACTTTGATTTAATTTCTTACTCCCCCCGTTATTTATTTCAGAATCTGATACAGAATTCAAGAACTTCAGCACCATCAGCATTTGTGTCGCTCTTCAGAAATCAAACAAAGAACATGACCATTCTTTCTGAGATTTCGTGCCAAGAACATGACCCTTCTTTCTGAGATGCGTGTCAAGAACATGTCCATTCTTTCTGAGATGTTAATCCAAGAACATGACCATTCTTTCTGAGATTTCGTGCCAAGAACATGACCCTTCTTTCTGAGATGCCGTGTCAAGAACATGGCCCTTCTTTCTGAGATGTCGTGCCAAGAACATGTCCATTCTTTCTGAGATGTCGTGTCAAGAACATGGCCATTCTTTCTGAGATGTTGTGCCAAGAACATGGCCCTTCTTTCTGAGATGTACATCATCTAATAGCCTCCGCGTTTCAGCCATCACTACAACTAGTGACACCATAGCCTAGTGACACCATAGCCTAGTGACACCATAGCCTAGTGACACCATAGCCTAGTGACACCATAGCCTAGTGACACCATAGCCTAGTGAAACCATAGCCCAGTGACACCATAGCCCAGTGACACCATAGCCCAGTGACACCATAGCCCAGTGACACCATAGCCCAGTGACACCATAGCCTAGTGACACCATAGCCTAGTGACACCATAGCCTAGTGACACCATAGCCTAGTGACACCATAGCCTAGTGACACCATAGCATAGTGACACCATAGCCTAGTGACACCATAGCCTAGTGACACCATAGCCTAGTGACACCATAGCCTAGTGACACCATAGCCTAGTGACACCATAGCCTAGTGACACCATAGCCTAGTGACACCATAGCCTAGTGACACCATAGCCTAGTGACACCATAGCCTAGTGACACCATAGCCTAGTGACACCATAGCCTAGTGACACCATAGCTGTATGAACAAAGTCATTTTTCGTGACAGACCGGCCTTGCGGGGATCCTCAAATACAAACGACAGCAGCATTTATACCCCCCCGGGGCAGTCACGATCTGCACGCTGCTAGGCAACTTTAACAGCAACACCGCTTGCAACAACTTTGTTGACGTCCTCAAAGACTAGCGTCAAAGGTAGGATTCTTTAATGGTTCGATTTCTCATGACGTCAGACTGACGTCACGTCCGGTGCCTACATTTGACATTGAAGACGCAGCCGCAGTTGCACGACATCCGATTCCATCATCGAGTGATAGATTGTTGCACCTTTGTCATCCGATTCCATCAGTGAGTGATATATATATATGCCATGCGATTCTTTCGGCGACAGATATATAGGTAACTTTCCCTATTTTTTTTCCGACGTTCCTGGAGGAGTTGTCTAACTTTTAGCTGCCTTGAATTTCCCGTGATGCATTGAAGCGCCGCCCTTGAAAGATATGCTACATCAACGTCACCGAAAGGATGGCTCAGCAGGCGAGTCTTAACTGGTGAGTAGAGAAGAAAAAATTTTATACGAGAAATTCATTCTTTCTCAATTCACATAAAATACAACGAAATTCCCCATGACACTAGTGCAGCTTTAAAAAAAAATTAGCACGCTAAAATTGGGGATTTAGAAATAGTCCACTTGTTAGATTAACTTGAAAAAATTGTTACGCGCTTGGCGGAGAAACCCAGCTGTTCTTAAGCGCAGTGTTTCCACTTCCTGTCAACTTTATAAACCAGAACAGTGTGCACCCATTAGCACCAAGCGGTCATGGAGTATTTTCGAGAGTATATTTAGGGCATTTAACGGAAATTTCATTTGGATTATTTATAGCACATTGAGTTTTACCAACCAAATGACTTGTAATTTGGGCATTTTTTTAACGCAATTTGCCATGGGAAAAATTGCTTTTATATATTTGAAATATCTATGCAGTCTGTTCGAGCTTGCACAAGCAACTACTCCTGAACCATACCAAATAGAGAGTTCGGGTCTTTGCAAATATGTTTAGTTGGTCCCAGGGATGTGCACGGGCTAAAAGAATACCGAAAAAGTTTACTGGATTTTCAAGAAAATTAAATATATGAGTATTTGGTCAATTTCTCGTCAACCATAACATCTATCGGGTTGAAACAAACGACAAAAGATAGGTAATAATATTTAGAACAATGTAGGACACGGATTTTTTTGAAAAAGCTCTTTTCGTTCGACTCCTGTAATTTTAGCAGCAATTTGTAGATAGCAATTGTTTTGTTTTTTTCATTATTATTTATTTGAAATGAAATGAGTTTTAATGTAATCTAGAATGGTTTCCCTTGAATAAAAAACATCGGAAATTCTTTGTTTGAATTTGAGTTTAAAGACTCATTGGAATTTTTTTTTACTGGTTTGTTTTGATGTTCATTGGGGCTTCTCGTGTTATTATAACGGGTCTTCGACGTACATATTTATCACTATTTATTGGCGCTTAACATGAACATAGTAATGAAGGAAACTTAACCCTGCCATAATCCAATGGTTTGTCTTAGGGGCCGTCCATAAAGTAAGTCCCGCTATTTTTGACCATTTTTAACTCCCCCCTCCCCCTGTCACAAATTGTCACACATCTCGGAAACCCCCCGTACGTCACAGCTTCGACGAAAAATATTGTTTTTTATAAACAAAATAATCAAAATTTAATATAAAGCACCGAGATGTCTCACAAGGCAGGACCCCCCCCTCCCCCCCTCCTCCCTGTCACAAACTGTCACACTTTCTTACACCCCCCCTCTGGAGCGTGACGTACTTTACGGACGGCCCCTTATCTTATCTTATATTTTCGTATCTTATCGTATCTTATTATATTTTATCTAACTTATCGTATCTTATTTCTTTCCTATCTTATGTGTTCAGCCACCTGATCAGTGATAATTATGTAAATCTAACCATACCATATGTCTATTTATATCCTCTCACCTCACATCATTAAATTCAACTACCAGGTAGCAGAACTCACCGGCTTCAATCTTGGTTCAGTTTTGTCATTTGAATTCACGAGACGTTATTTCAGTTAATGACGGGTCCAACTGATTCGGTTTTAATCGGAACTATTGTAAAAACTTTCCGGCCGCATGGGACCTTCATGGGAAAACCCAACAAAATAATTTTTTTGAAATTCGTTTAACTTTAAATGTTTAATTTTGTAAGAAAGGGAACAAATTAAATTTTTAATTGTTAAAAAATGTAAAGTGATATTGGCGGAAATAATTCAGCCAAAATGTGGCAAAGATAAATGAGTGGGTTTTTTTTAATAAGGCTTTCAGTTCTGTCAACGAATTTATAATTACACTAACGAGATCGTCTGATGATGACTTTTATATAGATTCCCACGTTTATAGCGACGGCCGGATGATTTTATATTTATAGTTACTCTCGAAATTTTGCGCAGAAGCGTTATAAATTAATTTACAGTAGATTTTTAAGAATGGCTTACAACTTTAGGGGGGGTGGCGGTAGGCGAAGAGAAAGGGGTTTTATATCATTCCATTGTTTAGTGTTTTCATTTATGCGTTTTATAAATTGAAATTAATTTTGAATACGTCTACCACGAGCAACTGGTTAAGACTGCAGGTATCTCTTGTAGACTCCATTCTTTGTCACTCCGAGCCAAACATGGTATGACTCCAGGCGGTGACTTTGTGACTCCGTACATCGCGTATGTGTACTTAAAGTCACTGAACGTTAACTCGAGCCATTGTCAGTGACCCTGTCAATTATCTTCAACCAATCGAATCGTTTTTATTAAAATCCCTTTAAGAAAGAAATCTCAACTTCAAGCTTTTTAGGGGAGACCAATCGCAAGAAGGTGAAACTTCCCCTACCTGCAACGTTAATACCCTCCCGATAATATCTCCGGATCTGCCGATGATCGATGTCAGGAAACCGTATAAACTCATGCTCGCGGTCCATCAATGGCCCAGCTCTCGCCGTCCCCTCGTTCCTTTTCCTGGCTGAGGGCGAGACGCGAGTTCGACCGACCGGTCACATCTCGCCGACGGAACGCGCGGTCGGAATAGCACCTACCAGACAGACACCTGTGATTCCTTCCCGACCACACACACACGCGCACACACGCGCGCCGTGCGGCTGTGAGCGCCTCACAAAGTGCGTCGCCTACAAGGGTAATCCCTTGTATTAGTATCTTTATATCTAAAAATTTGACAACGACCAACAGCTCTCATAGACCCGTGATGAGCGGCTGGTGGTTGTTCAGCTCTCGCACAAGAAACTGTTTTCATTTCTCCAAGTGCGCGCGCTGACAGCGTTGTTGCTGACTACACGGTTGTGTGATGGAGTTTTGAAACTCAGTTTCAATTAAATTTTAAAAATTCCACCAGCTTTCTCTGGATACTAGGCACACACAACAAAAAAAGTGAGTGAAATTTTATGTTGTTTTTTTTTCTTTATTCACGGAATTTGAAATATTTGTTGAAGTAAGAAGGTAAAAAGTTTTATTTATTTTTTTTTATATTTTTTTTTAATATTTTTTTTTAGAAAATAAGTATCGGAGGAGTTAAAAATTTTTCAGAAAATGGTTTAGTTGGGGTACGTGAGCGTTTCATTCAGAGATTCTCAAACCTTTTTGTTCAGAGGCTAGTATATATAAACACGTCACCGCGGCGAAAAGCAGATTGTCACGGCTTTTGTGTGTGAGCGGATTGGTTAGGCCGTTAGTAAGAGGTTTATTGTGATCAGTGCTATGACGAGTTGTTGTTTTTTTTGCGTGTTTCGACGGCCGGCTATTGATGACTCGGATCGTGTTTGATTTTAAAATATGGCTGTACTTGAATCAAATTTTTGCCGGATTTATGAAGTAAAATCCAGCCGGAGCTGGATTCGTAAAAATGGCCGGATTCCAAAATCTGGTACACCCTTACTTTAAATAAAGCTCTATTTTATATATTTTTTAAAAATCCTTTATATTAATTCATGGTGTCTGTTTGGTCGCTTGTTTGTCGAAAAAACTTGGGATCGATTTTTAACCAAGTTTCTCGTAAACTAGAGAGCTGAAATTTTGCAGGCATTTTTGTGCCTATGATAAAAACTATGTATCAAAATTTCAGATCAATCGCATGTAGTGTCATTAAATTAATGAATTTTTAGATTATTTTAATGATCTTCATGTATCATGTTATTTTTTGAGATAGAGTATCGCGGTACGTATTATATTGAACGACCTTTTTAATACTTTCCTGCTGCGCGATTCGGTGCGTATTATATGGACGATAATTTTTAAAAATATATTCCCGATCGGTGCGCATTATATTAAACATGTTTTGCGAGACATAACTAAAATTTTGGATTTTTGGATTAACGTGCGCTGCGTATTATAATGAACATTCTTTTATTTATGTCTTGTACATTAAGCATTTATTGTCAAAAACTTGGTTTTTACGTTTTTTTAAATTTAATGGTAAACATTGAATGGTTTTGTTTCAGATATTTTAGTTGTTTTTTTAAAGGGATAAATCCAATGGTTCATTTCAGTGCATGTTATAATTTTTTTTTCAATTTATTTCCCATAAAAGAATATAAAATATTTCGACATTTCCTTACCTTTAATTAAGTACTTGTGGAACAATTCTGATTTGATATGTTTCGAATGTGTCATTGCATACCCCCCCCCCATTTTCCCCCTCCCAAAACTCTCCATCTATATTGCGATTATCAATCTGCATAAATCTACACAGGTAAATAAAACACTTTTCTGACGCTTCTATAAATAAACCAGGTCTAATTCCCAACAGCCTGGGCTAATGAGATTCTTCAAAGTGCAGAAAGCGCGTTTGGTGCGTAATTTTTTTTAAATTCTTGCGGCTATTTGTTTACGCTCGCTATATGTCTTGTCTTTCTTTGATCGACAATCGTTCCTTATGGGTGGCATCCATGACATTATGTTTGGTTTAGTAATGATGATAGGAATGGTTTTTATTGAATGTATTTCTTCACTACTTTTTATGTCAAGCGCGGTGAGCCATATGCAGGGGTAAAGCGCTTAATGAGTTATCATTTAATAATAATAATAAATAATAATAATAAAAATAATTGTTATTATTACTATTATTATCTTTACGATTTAGACACAAAAAGGGAAAAGAAAAATTACCCGCATCAAACGCGCTGTGTGCATTATGTAACAATCACAGTTATCAAGCGTCGTATCTGGTTTATTTTAGTCGCTTAGAAACCCGTTACCAAGAGGATCATATATTTTGTGAAATATATTTATAAAAACAAAGAATATTTTTCTAGTCTTGAACGTCAGTTATGTGCCTTCAATAGCTCGGGCGAGAAATTTCCGATAAGTGCGCTAAATGTAATTGTTAAAATAATGTGTGCTTTGGTGCCCATCTTTTTCTTGCTGCTTACGGAATTAGTTAGTCCACACCGGTTCAACCATTTAACACTGCCAAATAAGGCAGTGCGAGCATTAGAAGGAAACAAATTAGTGTGTGTGTGGCTACACCGCAATCGAGTGCTTCTGCTTTATTGAGTCATACTCGTGTGTCGTGGTTTTCTCATCTTAGCTCTACCGGGTACTTATCAGGCAAACGATTCCATTACCAATTTTCGGACGGAAAGAACGAGAATTTGTATGTGTTTGTTCTTGCATACGGGAAATGAAAACTGTTTTCACTCCTATGTCTATCTTTGTGTTGTATTTCCATGTTAGAATTAATTGCCTTATGTATTATTACTAATTTGCTCTTTGTTCTTCTATCCTGTAGTGTTTAATGGATCTAAATCGGTACCAATAAAGGTTAACTCAGGAGTTCCAAAAGGAACTGTGCTAGGTCCCTTACTCTTTTTAATTTGTATAAATGATTTACCCAACAACATCTCAACAGGAACAAAAGTTAGGTTATTTGCTAATGATTGTATAATCTATAGAATAACAGAACCAGATAACAAAATTTTACAAAAAGACTTAGATGAATTGATAAAATGGTAAACTAACTGTAGTATGCCGTTCCAACAAGAAAATTGTTAACTGTTAAGAGTAACAAGGAAAAAGAAACAAATAAATTCAAAATATTTCATTCATGGAAAAGAACTAACCCAAACTAAAGATGCAAAATACTTAGGAGTCATAATAAATGAGAAACTATCATGGAATCCCATGTCAATGAAGTTATTAAAAAAATCAAACAAAACCTTGGGCTTTATAAAAAGAAACTTTTACAAATGTAATAGAGATATAAAACTAAAATGCTACCTCACTATGGTTAGACCTGTACTAGAATATGCATCTTCTGTATGGGACCCATCCACCAAAGAAAACATTGATAAACTAGAACAAATTCAAAAAAGAGCTGCCAGATTCATTACTGGAGAATATTCAAAACTGACAAGAATAACAGCATTAGTTAAATCAGTGGTTCCTAACCTTTTGGGGTCCATGCACCCCTTCAGATGTCCAAAACAGTTCATGCACCCCTCGTGAAACTTGAAGAAAATGCATAACAAACTAAGTTTATGTTAGGAACACAACAGTTTTGACCATAGGCAACAGGGAATTTAGGGAGAGATCTGCTCCTTCTTATGATCAATCAGCAATTTAAATCTGGGGACTGTTTTGGACAAAGCAAATCTCATGTCATCCATCCTCTGCATTCAACTTATTCCTTTCCTTGGTTTTAATCGTCAAAGATGTGGAGAATCCTGCTTCACAGAGATAGGTTGTGGCAAATGGAAGGAGAGTCAGTACTGCCCTCTTGGCTAGTTGTGGGTAGGAATCTATCTGGGCGCACCAAAATTCAATCAAGATATTGCAACTGAAGGGAATCGTCAGTACTTCTCTGGTTCTCAAATCAATCAGGTCATCTTTAGCAAGGTCACTGTCATCAATGTTGTCCAAGTCACAGAGAAAAGGATTGTGAATCCAGAGGTCTTTCCTAGCAATTTCTGGACAGTAATACCCATCAAAGGACTTTTGCAATGTTGAAAGGTGCTTTGAAATTTCCCCTTTGATTTTGTCAGGCAGTGATCCCTCAGTGCTTCCTTCTGCACCAGATATTACAACTTCATCCAAGAGTGGAAATTTGGCCAAGTTGGACTTTTCTAGTCGTCGTTGGAATAGTGGCACTTTGTTAAGGAAGGCTTGCAATCTCTCAGTAGCATCCATTACAGTCACAGCAGGTCCTTGGAGAGATGTGTTCAACTCATTCAAGATGGTGAAGATGTCAGCCAGGTATGCCAAATAATTAATGAAATTTGGACAGTCAAACTTGTCAGCAAGGTCACTCTCTTTTTCTCGCAAGAAAATGGCAAGCTCCACTCTCAGTTCTACTAACCGATATAGTATCCGTCCCCTGGACAACCAGCGCACCTCAGTGTGGTAGAGCAGAACTTCATGCTCAGAGCCCACCTCCTGACAGAACTTGAAGATGCAGTGGTTCAAGGCATGTGAGTGGATAAAATTGACAACGTGTACTGCAGTAGAAAGAACTGACTTCAAGGTTGGAGGTAGAGTTTTGCATGCCAGGGCCTGACGATGAAGGATACAGTGTGTAGTGACAATATCTGGAACTTCTTTCTTTACCAGTGCTGAAAATCCTGACTTATTACCGAGCATGGAGGGAGCACCACCTGTGCAAATTGAAGAAATTCTTGAAGTCCAGTCAAACTGGTTTTCAGTGAAGAATGCCCTGACTAGCTGCAGCACATCAGCAGCTTTGGTAGTAGCTAGGAGTGGCTTACAAAAGAGAAATTCCTCCTTCAGCAATCCACTGAGAACATATCTCAGAAATACAAGAATCTGACTGCATTGTGCTACATCAGTGAATTCATCCAGCTGCATGCTAAATGGAAAAGGACTGCTTCTCATCTCGCACAAGACTTGATCCAGAAAGTCTGCAGCCATGTCACTAATCCTGGAATGAATAGTGTCATTGGACAAAGCAACTTTCTCAACCTGCTTCCTCTGCTGGTGACCACACATCAGTTCCACCATCTCCAGAGCACAAGGCTAAACCAAAAGTTCTCAAATGGTGTGGGGCTTCTTGTTCTTTGCTAAACGATATACAACCGTGAATGATGCCTCCAGTGCAGGTTTCTGTGACAAAGAAAATCCAAGCTTGGGCAAGGTACCTGAGGTCAAGAAGCGAGCTCTCTTCTGCTTGAAGACCTCATCACTGTCCTTGGAATTGGATGGATGGAATTTTACCAAGTGCTCTCGTAGTCTAACAGGCTTCATGTTGTCATTGCACAGGATTTTTCCACAGAGTAAGCACTGGGGCTTTTGTGTTCCATCTCTCTCTCTCTTTTTTTATTATTTATTAACGATTTTGAGGGGGTGATGACAATCGGAAAGTCGTACCAGTCACAGGCAAATTTTTAACTGACAAAGTTGATGTTTTTAATGACTGGAATTGGATTCTCAACTCAAGATTTTAGGTTTCCATGACGAATAATGGCTTACAATTAAAGTTTTTAAAACCTTTGCAGCGTACCGAGCAATAAAAGTGAAGGGAAAAAAAATCCCAACGTTTACATCCTCTCAAAACAGTTAAAGGGTCACCGGAAGACATAATATATATGACCTATTTGATGACAAAATTAAATTGTTTTTAGAAAACTGTGACTTAAAACACGAAATTCCGAGAAACATGTAGAGCGAACCGTTCATTTTACAAAAAGGTTTTTTCGTCAATTTTTGACGCGCGCAGAACGATTGCTTATGGTTTACATTTTCAGATTATCCGTTTTTTGTGTGTTTTTTTTCCTTCTTCTTTTTTTCCTTCTCTGTTTCTTTTTCTTCTTCTCTGAATCGTTCATGCACCCCTTGGAACCTGCTCATGAACCCCTTGGGGGTGCATGCGCCACTGGTTAGGAACCCCTGAGTTAAATCATTAAACCTTGAAACACTAGACGATAGAAGAACCAAGAGTAACGTAGTAATTATACATAAAGCAATTAATTCTAACTTAGAAATACAACACAAAGATAACTTAATACAACACAAAGATAACTTAATACAACACAAAGATAACTTAATACAACACAAAGATAACTTAATACAACACAAAGATAACTTAATACAACACAAAGATAACTTAATACAACACAAAGATAACTTAATACAACACAAAGATAACTTAATACAACACAAAGATAACTTAATACAACACAAAGATAACTTAATACAACACAAAAATAACTTAATACAACCATCAGGGGATAAGAACGCCTATCTTATTCCGTATACAAGAACAAAGACATACAAATTTTTGTTCTTCCCGTCCGGAAAAAACGGGTGTGGAATGGTTTGCCTGAAGAAACAAGGACAACCAACACTTTATCAACATTTAAATCTCTAATGAAAATGCAGGACTATACACAATCCATAGATAAGCCTAGGACCCAATAATCTTCTGTATAGAAGGAGCGTCTGTAACACATAAGATAAGAAGATAAGATAGTGTTTCTTAACAACAACCTTCAGCCTGTGTCTATTGTAAAACATCGTTGCAGACTCGTGTTGTTAACTCCCATGGGGTTTTTTTTTCGTCGCCCACTTCACAAATTAATTTATCAATTTCTCCCAATTGCCAATTTTAAATCGTACAACTTGTAGTTTTATTAATTAAACCCGATAAATCCAATTTAACAACACACACACACACGAGAAAAGCCATTCTTATTTTTAAGATGCTAAATCTTTTTTTCTTTTTTTTTAAAACAGTTTGAAATTTATTATTCCACCATTACTATTGTCTTGAAAATAATTACGGACATAATTGAGCTAAAAAACAAACATTATATTTTTTTATCACAATTGTGGTACAATACCATGCAAAACTTGATATCACCGATGTCAACTGAGCAAATGTAGCCATGCACTTTATTAAACATCGTATCCTATCTTTACAGAAGATGATTGTTTTCAAAAACTCTGGCCTTAAACGGAATCGTTGAATTGATTCCCGACACCAGTCTAAACCGTACCCTAATTAGGGTATACACTCTTTGTATTCAAGTACACGCACAGAAGTTCTCTACTCATTGGTCTATCCATACGGTTTCTAAATATAACATATCCACACACACACACACACTCACCCATAGTCTGTACACAATTAATCATGTCCTCATTTTCTACTACGGGTTAATGCATCAGACCAGAAATTTCTCGGATACTACTCCTATGTTTTTAATTAACTCCCAAAAGTGTTCGTTAGTTATTTCACTTGCACATGGGCCACTCCCCCCCCCCTTTTGCCCTTCTTTTAACCCGCCCTATTAGTTTTACACGGTTACATCCTTGTTGTGATTGCACAACAAATCATCAATAGTAGGCATTTTTTTTGGACCCTATAAATTTGCATTCGTTACAAAAGCCGGCATTTGCGGCGGGATCAATACTAGGTAATATGATTGCATACGACCGAATGCGTACCTCGCACTAGTTTTAAGACTTGCATATCTGTTTGTGTTGTAGACGGGGTGTTGCCCTTTGTTATCATTATTTAATATGACACGTTTACAACTTTACCTTTACGTCGCTGAATACTTGGTCGTACAGATCTTTATAGCAGACCTGGTTGGTTAGATTTCTTCTAGGGCTGTGTTTTTTCCCATGGAAATACAACAATAAAATTCTTATACAGCAAAATAGACTAGAACTGGGGTGGGGGCAAAGTACGTACCGCGGGACGCATTTATTTTTGTTAAAATTTGATGTTTTTTATTTGAACATAGGCGGAATTTTGTTTAGTTGCGACCCTCGCCTGAAATGTTTGCCCACCACTAGTCTAATACAACACACTAACATTCTAAAAGAACAATTTAACACAACAATGAAACACAACAATCTAACACAACAATCTAACACAACAATCTAAACAACAATCTAACACAACAACCTAAAACAACAATCTAACACAACAATCTAACACAACAATCTAAAACAACAATCTAACACAACAATCTAAAACAACAATCTAACACAACAATCTAACACAACAACCTAAAACAACAATCTGACACAACAATCTAACACAACAATCTAACACAACAATCTAACACAACAGTCTAACACAACGATCTAACACAACATTCTAACACAACAATCTAACGCAACAATCTAAAACAACAATCTAACACAACAATCTAACAAAACAATCTAACACAACAATCTAACACAACAATCTAACACAACAATCTAACACAACACAACAATCTAATACAAAACAACAATCTAACACGACAATCTAACACAAAAAACACTTAAATACAAAACACTGCAACATCTAAAACAACACAACAATCAAATACAACACAAGAATCTAATACAACACAACAATCTAATACAACACAACAGTCTAATACAACACAACAATCTAATACAACACAACAGTCTAATACAACACAACAATCTAATACAACACAACAAGCTAATACAACACAACAATCTAATACAACACAACAATCTAACACAACAATCTAACACAAAAAAACACTTAAATACAAAACACTGCAACAATCTAAAACAACACAACAATCTAATACAACACAAGAATCTAATACAACACAACAATCTAATACAACACAACAGTCTAATACAACACAATAATCTAAAACAACAAAACAATCTAATACAACACAACAATCTAATACAACACAACAATCTAATACAACACAACAATCTAATACAACAATCTAAAACAACAATCTAACACAACAATCTAACACAACAACCTAAAACAACAATCTGACACAACAATCTAACACAACAATCTAACACAACAATCTAACACAACAGTCTAACACAACGATCTAACACAACATTCTAACACAACAATCTAACGCAACAATCTAAAACAACAATCTAACACAACAATCTAACAAAACAATCTAACACAACAATCTAACACAACAATCTAACACAACACAACAATCTAATACAAAACAACAATCTAACACGACAATCTAACACAAAAAAACACTTAAATACAAAACACTGCAACATCTAAAACAACACAACAATCAAATACAACACAAGAATCTAATACAACACAACAATCTAATACAACACAACAGTCTAATACAACACAACAATCTAATACAACACAACAATCTAATACAACACAACAATCTAATACAACACAACAAGCTAATACAACACAACAATCTAATACAACACAACAATCTAACACAAAAAAACACTTAAATACAAAACACTGCAACAATCTAAAACAACACAACAATCTAATACAACACAACAATCTAATACAACACAACAATCTAATACAACACAACAGTCTAATACAACACAATAATCTAAAACAACAAAACAATCTAATACAACACAACAATCTAATACAACACAACAATCTAATACAACACAACAATCTAATACAACACAACAATGATCTAATACAACACCACAACAATCTAATACAACACAACAATCTAATACAACACAGTCTACATAATACAACACAACAATCTATGTAATACAACAATAATCTTATACAACACAATAACTATCAAATAACTATCTAATACAGCCCAACAAAAAATCTCATACAATATCCTAGATACATGTAAGAATAAAAAAACTATTCTTGTTCCATTCTCAAGAGCAAAGACATACATTCTGTCATTCGGGCCTGAACCAAATAGGACAGCCAAAACGCTATCAAAAGCTAAAAACTCCAATAAAAATTCAAGACTACACATAACCCATGGATAAGCATATGACGCAATAATCTTATGTATGGAAGAGGCGTCTGTAATATATAAGATACTAGTTAAATCCCGTCGCGCGTTGCAACGTAGCCGGGAAGGAACGAAATTCAAGGAAACAAATGAGTTTTAAAAAAGCGATGACGTCTGCTTGGGTCACGTGTCAAACAAATACGTACACCAATAAATTTATTCGTGCATCATAGCGCCCTAAAGTGTAACACGCTAGAGGGAGAAGAAAAAAAAGCGTGAACCTACGGAACACATTATGAGAAGCTGTCACAACGGTTTCACTGCTCAATAAATGAATACATAAATACAATAAATGAGTAAATAAATAAATAAATTTAATACATAAATAATAAATAAATAAATCCGTTTAACAAGTTGAGGGCGTTGCAACGAGCCCGGAAGAAACGAAATTCCAAAGAAACAAATGACATTATATTATAAACAAAAAACGACATTAAGGGCACCGGGCCCATTCGGTGCAAAATTTGAAGTTCAAAATATAGTTATTTCAATCTGGATCATGATAGATACATGTGTCAATATTTGTCTGGATCATGATGGAAATGTGTGTCTACATTTTTCTGGTTCAAGATGGATATATGTGTGTCAATATATGTCAGATCACGTAATATCGAATGGGGAAAAAAAATCTTTGACGTACATTAACAAAACAATAATATTTGGGTCCCCGGCCCCGAAGAAATGGATAGCATGATTGCTATGCTCAGTGTTTAAAATAATTTTTATATAGCTCATAAAATAAAATATGATAATAATAATTTTGGGCCCCCGGGCCCCATAAGGTGGTGATTTAAAACAATTTTATGCTATTTACCATCGTGAGAGTGTACTGAATCACATCCTAAAGTTTTATGGTGATCGGAGGAATGGCGCAGTAATATACAAAGGACAAACAGACATAAAAACGGTGGTCGAGTGGCAGCGCGCTCGAACGGCGTACCGAGGGTCGTGGGTTCGAATCCATGTGAAGGCAAGGATTTTTTTCCCGGGGCCTATGGCGTCCCTGAGTCCACACCAGCTCCGAATGGGTACCTAACACTAGTTAGGCGGCTGGGTAATGCGTGGAACCCACAAAGCCGTGGCCTGTGAACGCTGCATCACTTGCCAACAGATCATCCGTCATGGTCTGTGGACGCAATTATCTTCTGCATAGAAGGAGCGTCTGTATAGATAAGACTATCATAAGACAACAGACATACATTGAAATGTTTATTTTATGTTTCTTTTTTTTTAAATAAGAAGATAAATTTAATGCAGTTAATTATTTCTCTTGTTTTGACGAAGGTATTTGCATAAATACCTAGACATCTAATTTGTCTGTAAATTAAAGCTTTTTAAAAAAAATTCACCCTAATCTTTTTTTTGTGTATCTTGTTTTCCGATTTTCTTAACTCCGTTTGAAAATTTTTTTCTGCTGCTACTTTTTGGCACTTGGCTGCCGTTCCTAAAAAAAAAGTCTTAACGCAGGTGTTTTGCAGCGATAAAATTTGGCCCGCATTAAAAAAAATATCTTTAAGCTTTTAATGTATATAATAATAATAATACATTGATAATTTTTATAGCTCTGTATCCCAGCAAGGTGCCGGGCTCACAGCGCTTTACATGGAGATAATAACATACATATAATAAATAAATAAACATTCTTATCATAATAACCACATAAATGACAGTACGTTACGCATAAGCTACGTTAATCATTAACAAGAAATGTTGTTTCTTTAATTTTGAAAATAAATTTTGAAAAGATACATCTTAAGGGCAGTCTTGAAGGACTTGGTAGATGAAATACTCCGGATGTGTAATGGTAGAGAAGAATTCCATTGTTTGGCTGCAAAAAAGAGAATGACCTGTCGCCAAAAGTTTTAGTTCGTGTCTTATAAGAAAATCAAAGAGCAGAAGTGAATAGACCATTGCACAAATTTACATAGCTGTTTCGGACTGACATATTGCAAACCATAATAGAAAAAAAGCGATATTCTTGATAATAATTAATAAATCGAAAAAGACACAGGGTATGCTCCCCGTTACAACCTGACCGACATATAGCCAGTTAGACTGCCAGTTAGACTTCCAGTTAGACTGCCGCATCGGACTTGACGAGTTAGATTTCCCTTTGTTGTCTTTTAAATTCCCCCGGAGACTAAGGTAGATAATCCCATGACTTCGACGTGCTTCAAAAGTATACAAGAGTAACTCACTCCTTACTTTTAACATTCTTTCAAAGATGCTTTCAAATGTGTGATTTAAATATTTCCTTTACTTGAAACATAGATCGCCTATTTATATCCGTCGGTCAATCAATATATCTGTCCGTCTATCGTTCTATCCATCTATCCGTCCATCCATCCATCCATCCATACGTCCATAAATCTGTCCATCCATCCATCCGACTCTCCGTCTATCCATCTATACATCCCTCCATCTATTCATCCATCCATCCGTCCATTTGTCCATCCGTCCATCCCTCCATCCATCCGTCCGTCCGCCCATCCGTCTGTGAAACGCCCGCCATGCCAGCCTGCCTTCCGGTCTGTCTCTCTTTCGGTTTGTCTGCATTCGTCTGTTTGACAATATCCCATCCGACCATATATATGTTTGTCTGCCTATATCCCACACATCTTTCTGTACGCATGTCCCTCTGTGCTTAAGTCTCTCGGATCTTCTGAACTACTTCGTTCAGTCTGTACCCATCAATATCTCTGTGTCTGTCCCTCTCTGTGCTACAGTCTCTCGGATCTTCTGAACTACTTCGTTCAGTCTGTACCCATCAATATCTCTGTGTCTGTCCCTCTCTGTGCTACAGTTTCTCGGATCTTCTGAACTACTTCGTTCAGTCTGTACCCATCAATATCTCTGTACGCCTGTCCCTCTGTGCTAAAGTCTCTCGGATCTTCTGAACTACTTCGTTCAGTCTGTACCCATCAATATCTCTGTACGTCTGTCCCTCTGTGCTAAAGTCTCTCGGATCTTCTGAACTACTTCGTTCAGTCTGTACCCATCAATATCTCTGTACGTCTGTCCCTCTGTGCTAAAGTCTCTCGGATCTTCTGAACTACTTCGTTCAGTCTGTACCCATCAATATCTCTGTACGCATGTCCCTCTGTGCTGCAGTCTCTCGGATCTTTTTGAACTACTTCGTTCTGTCTGTACCCATCAATATCTCTGTGTCTGTCCCTCTATGTGCTACAGTCTCTCGGATCTTCTGAACTACTTCGTTCTGTCTGTACCCATCAATATCTTTATATTAATTGTAGCTCCCTCGCCCACAATCTGGATCCGCCGATGACAGATCTTCGATACCCCAGCTAAACGATATCATCGCTGTGACAGCTATTAATCTCAGACGTGATTGATCCGCTCGATACCAATGAACGATGATACGCCTGTGATGCAATATTCGTAAAGGTTATGAATAAGAGTGGTCGATCCCGAAGTGAAGATGATGTTCCTCTAGATAAGTTCACATAATGACCTTGGATCGGGGCGATAGACGGGTCGATACTTACAAACGATTACAATAATTCGATGGGATTAGAAGCTAATGAATCTCAATGAAGGAATCGATTCTAACAAGTGGGTGTTTGCCTATTTTACGATATCTTTTTAAATTGATCTACAGAAGTCCCTGAATGTCTTGTTTGTTTGTTTGTTTTTTTTGTTGTTTTTTTTTGTTGTTTTTTTTTAAACTTCATAACAAGAAGATTGTAAAATACGAAGTACAGTATTTCTTTTTTTTGTATCTATTTAAAGAATTGTACTCATCTAAATGTATATTTCTGTATTTATTTATTAACATTATATATTTACTAGGGTATCACCCGTTTTCAAAATAAATACACGTCAGATTAAAATATAACGTAATACAGAACTTTCATTTATTGTATTTATTTTTATTAGATTCATTTATTATCATATTAAACAATTTTATGCGCAACGTTCGAAAAGTGTTATTTTTGGTGCAGTAATTTGGTGCTCTGCTTTCTAAATAAAACAAAAATCGATCGCAGCGCCACCTAACAGCATTACATCCATTCGCAGCGCCACCTAACAGCAATATAATTTTATCCATACATACAGACAACGGGAATTATTTATATAATTAATTTTTTATTTGTTAAATTTATTTATATTTAAAATCTATTTATTAAATGGATACATTTGTTTATTTTCTTGTTAAATTTATTTATTTATTTACTCATTTATTTTATTTATGTATTCATTTATTGAGCAGTGAAACGCGCAACGTTATTGACTCATAATGTGTTCCCGTGGGTTCACGCTATTTTTTTACCCTCTAGCGTGTTACACTTTAGGGCGCTATGATGCACGAATAGATTTATTGGTGTACGTATTTGTTTAACACGTGACCCAAGCAGACGTCATCGCTTTTTTAAAAACTCAAAGCAACTCTGTATTAAAATACAAATACGTTGGTGTCACACCAGCCAAGATAATCTGAAAATAAGGTTCAAAACTTATCACTCATAATTAATAGTTCATAGTTGGAAAAAGATATATATATATATATATATATATATATATATATATATATATATATATATATATATATATATATATATATGAATTTGCTTACTTCCCTACCGATTTCATTTGATATCCCTTGAAAATTCTTTATATATATATTTTTTAAATTTCTATTTTAAAAACTACCAACTCAGAGAACACAGTGATAAAATGATAACATTAACAGATAGATCCACGCGATCATGATCTACTAAGAATAGCTCAGCCGTAGATATATTATATTAAAGGACATAAAACCGTGTTTAACTCTCATAATACCCAAGGGTTCATTAAAAATGGAGAGATAATAAGACTGGAGAATCGTTACAGTTCTCGTTAATGAATTAGAACTCAGCTTGCTTAGAGAGACAGCAAAGTTCTAATAGAATGGCCTGACATTTTGACTGACCACGTATAGGACAGCTAAATTGAAGACAACGTACCAACTTGACTGACTGTCTGTAGGACAGCTAACTTGAAGACAACGTACCAACTTGACTGACTGTCTGTAGGACAGCTAACTTTGAGACAACATACCAACTTGATTTACGTCCTGTAGGAAAGCCAACTTTTAGGCAGCATACCATCTTGATATACGTCCCTTTACTCTTCAACTATTATTCTCACGGAATTCATTTCACATCCCGACTTGAAATCATTCTTCACGTTTGACTCTCATAAAAGTCATATTCAAGCATGGCCAAAACACTTGACAACAATTTCTCCTGAATCGGGTATCCCCTGAACTAAAAATAAAGCTGATGTGAATCTCAGAGTTTTCATTAAAAGCAATCACCGAGTAATGGTATGATTTACGTGGCCAACAAGAAAAAGCAATAATAATAATGCTTACCACAACACTTTTTATTCTCAAACCCAGTTTAAGATCGTAGAACAAATTCAAAAAAGAGCTGCCAGATTCATTACTGGAGAATATTCGAAACTGACAAGAATAACACCATTAGTTAAATCATTAAACCTTGAAACACTAGAGGATAGAAGAACCAAGAGCAAAGTAGTAATCATACATAAAGCTATTAATTCTAATTTAGAAATACAACACAAAGATAACTTAATACAACCCTCAGATAGACATAAGGATAAAAACACCTTCCTTATTCCGTATGCAAGAACAAACACATACAAGTTTTCCTTCTTCCCGTCCGGAATTCGGGCGTGGAATGGGTTGCCTGAAGAATCCAGGAAAACCAACACTTTAACAACATTTAAATCTCTAATAAAAATGCAGGACTAAACACAAACCATAGATAAGCGTAGGACGCAATAATCTTCTGTATAGAAGGAGCGTCTGTAAACAGATAACATAAGATAAGATAAGATAAGATAAGATAAGATCCGAATTATTATTTTCTAAAGGTTGAGGGACTCGAATGATCCATTTATAAGCAATGGTATATACAGTCTATTCCTAATTTTGTTTTAAGAACCGGGTTATATTTCAATAATTTCATGATCCAAGAACAAAATTCTAATCCGTTTTTTTAATTGTCTTTAAGTTTAATCTATAATATACTGTCATTCTTTACCATCTCCAAATGAAACAAAATACTCCTTGACGTCACGCCGTTCAACTCTCTTGGGAGGCTCGTACTTCATGCTGTCTAGGACTTTCCCCATCTCGTGTTCAGTAGATGTATAACCAACGTTACAGGACGGTTCCAGTTAGTTCAGTAGATGTCTAACACAAGTAACAGGACGGGTGTGTTCTGTAGATGTCTAGATGTCTAACACAAGTAACAGGTCGGGTCCAGTTAGTTCAGTAGATGTCTAACACAAGTAACAGGTCGGGTGTGTTCAGTAGATGTCTAACACAAGTAACAGGTCGGGTGTGTTCAGTAGATGTCTAACACAAGTAACAGGACGGGTGTGTTCAGTAGATGTCTAACACAAGTAACAGGACGGGTGTGTTCAGTAGATGTCTAACACAAGTAACAGGACGGGTCCAGTTATTTCAGTAGATGTCTAACACAAGTAACAGGACGGGTGTGTTCAGTAGATGTCTAACACAAGTAGCAGGTCGGGTGTGTTCAGTAGATGTCTAACACAAGTAACGGGTCGGGTGTGTTCAGTAGATGTCTAACACAAGTAGCAGGACGGGTGTGTTCAGTAGATGTCTAACACAAGTAACAGGACGGGTGTGTTCAGTAGATGTCTAACACAAGTAGCAGGTCGGATTTGTTCAGTAGATGTCTAACACAAGTAGCAGGTCGGGTTTGTTCAGTAGATGTCTAACACAAGTAACAGGTCGGGTGTGTTCAGTAGATGTCTAACACAAGTAACAGGACGGGTGTGTTCAGTAGATGTCTAACACAAGTAACAGGACGGGTGTGTTCAGTAGATGTCTAACACAAGTAACAGGACGGGTGTGTTCAGTAGATGTCTAACACAAGTAACAGGTCGGGTTTGTTCAGTAGATGTGTAACACAAGTAACAGGACGGGTGTGTTCAGTAGATGTCTAACACAAGTAACAGGTCGGGTCCAGTTAGTTCAGTAGATGTCTAACACAAGTAACAGGTCGGGTGTGTTCAGTAGATGTCTAACACAAGTAACAGGTCGGGTGTGTTCAGTAGATGTCTAACACAAGTAACAGGTCGGGTGTGTTCAGTAGATGTCTAACACAAGTAACAGGTCGGGTCCAGTTAGTTCAGTAGATGTCTAACACAAGTAACAGGTCGGGTGTGTTCAGTAGATGTCTAACACAAGTAACAGGTCGGGTGTGTTCAGTAGATGTCTAACACAAGTAACAGGTCGGGTGTGTTCAGTAGATGTCTAACACAAGTAACAGGTCGGGTGTGTTCAGTAGATGTCTAACACAAGTAACAGGTCGGGTGTGTTCAGTAGATGTCTAACACAAGTAACAGGTCGGGTGTGTTCAGTAGATGTCTAACACAAGTAACAGGACGGGTGTGTTCAGTAGATGTCTAACACAAGTAACAGGTCGGGTCCAGTTATTTCAGTAGATGTCTAACACAAGTAACAGGACGGGTGTGTTCAGTAGATGTCTAACACAAGTAACAGGACGGGTGTGTTCAGTAGATGTCTAACACAAGTAGCAGGACGGGTTCGTTCAGTAGATGTCTAACACAAGTAACAGGACGGGTGTGTTCAGTAGATGTCTAACACAAGTAACAGGACGGGTCCACTTATTTCAGTAGATGTCTAACACAAGTAACAGGACGGGTGTGTTCAGTAGATGTCTAACACAAGTAACAGGACGGGTGTGTTCAGTAGATGTCTAACACAAGTAACAGGACGGGTGTGTTCAGTAGATGTCTAACACAAGTAACAGGACGGGTGTGTTCAGTAGATGTCTAACACAAGTAACAGGACGGGTGTGTTCAGTAGATGTCTAACACAAGTAACAGGACGGGTGTGTTCAGTAGATGTCTAACACAAGTAGCAGGACGGGTGTGTTCAGTAGATGTCTAACACAAGTAACAGGACGGGTGTGTTCAGTAGATGTCTAACACAAGTAACAGGACGGGTGTGTTCAGTAGATGTCTAACACAAGTAACCGGACGGGTGTGTTCAGTAGATGTCTAACACAAGTAACAGGACGGGTGTGTTCAGTAGATGTCTAACACAAGTAGCAGGTCGGGTGTGTTCAGTAGATGTCTAACACAAGTAACAGGACGGGTGTGTTCAATAGATGTCTAACACAAGTAGCAGGACGGGTGTGTTCAGTAGATGTCTAACACAAGTAGCAGGACGGGTGTGTTCAGTAGATGTCTAACACAAGTAACAGGACGGGTGTGATCAGTAGATGTCTAACACAAGTAACAGGACGGGTGTGTTCAGTAGATGTCTAACACAAGTAACAGGACGGGTGTGTTCAGTAGATGTCTAACACAAGTAACAGGTCGGGTGTGTTCTGTAGATGTCTAACACAAGTAACAGGTCGGGTGTGTTCAGTAGATGTGTAACACAAGTAACAGTTCGGGTGTGTTCAGTAGATGTGTAACACAAGTAACAGGACGGGTGTGTTCAGTAGATGTCTAACACAAGTAACAGGTTGGGTGTGTTCAGTAGATGTCTAACACAAGTAACAGGTCGGGTGTGTTCAGTAGATGTCTAACACAAGTAGCAGGTCGGGTGTGTTCAGTAGATGTCTAACACAAGTAACAGGTCGGGTGTGTTCAGTAGATGTCTAACACAAGTAACAGGTCGGGTGTGTTCAGTAGATGTCTAACACAAGTAGCAGGTCGGGTGTGTTCAGTAGATGTCTAACACAAGTAGCAGGTCGGGTGTGTTCAGTAGATGTCTAACACAAGTAACAGGTCGGGTGTGTTCAGTAGATGTCTAACACAAGTAACAGGTCGGATGTGTTCATTAGATGTCTAACACAAGTAGCAGGTCGGGTGTGTTCAGTAGATGTGTAACACAAGTAACAGGTCGAGTGTGTTCAGTAGATGTCTAACACAAGTAACAGGTCGGGTGTGTTCAGTAGATGTCTAACACAAGTAGCAGGTCGGGTGTGTTCAGTAGATGTGTAACACAAGTAACAGGTCGGATGTGTTCATTAGATGTCTAACATAAGTAACAGGTCGGGTGTGTTCAGTAGATGTCTAACACAAGTAGCAGGTCGGGTGTGTTCAGTAGATGTGTAACACAAGTAACAGGTCGGATGTGTTCATTAGATGTGTAACACAAGTAACAGGACGGGTGTGTTCAGTAGATGTCTAACACAAGTAACAGGTCGGGTGTGTTCAGTAGATGTCTAACACAAGTAACAGGTCGGGTGTGTTCTGTAGATGTCTAACACAAGTAACAGGTCGGGTGTGTTCAGTAGATGTGTAACACAAGTAACAGTTCGGGTGTGTTCAGTAGATGTGTAACACAAGTAACAGGACGGGTGTGTTCAGTAGATGTCTAACACAAGTAACAGGTTGGGTGTGTTCAGTAGATGTCTAACACAAGTAACAGGTCGGGTGTGTTCAGTAGATGTCTAACACAAGTAGCAGGTCGGGTGTGTTCAGTAGATGTCTAACACAAGTAACAGGTCGGGTGTGTTCAGTAGATGTCTAACACAAGTAACAGGTCGGGTGTGTTCAGTAGATGTCTAACACAAGTAGCAGGTCGGGTGTGTTCAGTAGATGTCTAACACAAGTAGCAGGTCGGGTGTGTTCAGTAGATGTCTAACACAAGTAACAGGTCGGGTGTGTTCAGTAGATGTCTAACACAAGTAACAGGTCGGATGTGTTCATTAGATGTCTAACACAAGTAGCAGGTCGGGTGTGTTCAGTAGATGTGTAACACAAGTAACAGGTCGAGTGTGTTCAGTAGATGTCTAACACAAGTAACAGGTCGGGTGTGTTCAGTAGATGTCTAACACAAGTAGCAGGTCGGGTGTGTTCAGTAGATGTGTAACACAAGTAACAGGTCGGATGTGTTCATTAGATGTCTAACATAAGTAACAGGTCGGGTGTGTTCATTAGATGTCTAACACAAGTAGCAGGTCGGGTGTGTTCAGTAGATGTGTAACACAAGTAACAGGTCGGATGTGTTCATTAGATGTGTAACACAAGTAACAGGACGGGTGTGTTCAGTAGATGTCTAACACAAGTAACAGGTCGGGATGTGTTCACAAGTAACAGGTCGGGTGTGTTCAGTAGATGTCTAACACAAGTAACAGGTCGGGTGTGTTCATTAGATGTCTAACACAAGTAACAGGTCGGGTGTGTTCATCAGTGTGTGTTCAGTAGATGTCTAACACAAGTAACAGGTCGGATGTGTTCATTAGATGTCTAACACAAGTAACAGATCGGATGTGTTCACAGTACAGTCGGGTGTTCAGTAGATGTCTAAACACAAGTAACAGGTCGGGTGCGTTCAGTAGATGTCTAACACAAGTAGCGGGTCGGGGATAGGACATTTTGCTTAGATGTTTTCTGCGGTTGGTGTTGCTGATGGCGTTGTTGTTGTTGTGATGGTATTGCTGTTGATAAGCTGAATGTTTGAGATGTTGGCTGACGTCACGCAAGGAAACTTAAGCAAGACGCTGTGGTGGTGGTGGCATTTTTCTGCTCGTCAAATCAGAATTTTGATTTCAATTCAGGCGCGTTTTGTTTCAACCGAGATTTCTTTCAATCCGCGAGAGACTTGCCCCAGATACAATGGACATCATTAATTCATGGTGAGGCTATGATTGTGAGAGTGTGGTGAGAGAGATATAGAGAGCGGGGGGGGGGACGGGACAGGCACAGAGGTGGATAGGGAGAGCGTAGATGACAGTGAAAGAGGGAAAGAGATGATGGTGGGGGGGGGGTTGATGGCTAATGATAATGAGCAATTGAAATGTTGAAATGGGAACTTGAATCCAATTTGTGTAACTCAGTGTTAAAGTCTCATGGGGATGTAGAATTGGAGAGATTAAAGTGTTTTATACAGTTATTGTTGAGAGAGAGAGAAGTGAAGTGAACGTTCAATTGGTTTGTTACGGTAACTGGCAGCTGCCTTTTGACATTTAAAACCAATTGTGGGGGAAGACGTGGTAGAAGACATTGAGGAAAGCTGACGGGGGGAAACGAAATGGGCATCTGAAACGGTGTTTGGGCTCACTGAATTGAGCACGCGGAAAAGCTGTAACGGGCAAATACAGTTGGGTATGTTAACTACAATAGTAAACTTAGATCCTATTTAGATCTATACCCCGGCCAGAAACTGGACTGCACCGCTTCGCTTCAATAATATTTTTATTACCGTATTCAATACCGAGAAAATCATGCAACAATCAAACAAAACATATAATGGTACCGATGTTACGCACAGAGTGCGTTAAATTCATCAGTCATAGAAAAGACCGACTGTCGGTCCGAAAATTAAAGATTGGAGATATCTCCAAGGAAAACTTATTCGGGTTGGGTACAAGTACGGCCTTGACCCCCGTGGTGCAGATCTCAACCTTCTCTTGTTGTCATGACATAGTAACCCCCCCCCTTACTTTTTTTGTTGTCACGCCACCCGTTGTGTTCAATGAGGAGAGCGAAATCTGAAACTCCAGCTGATCGGAGCCCCGTTGTATAAATCGCATCGCCCTCTAATAGGTTTTTACGACTGTTTACATCCTGGACTCGTGGTTATCGATCGCTATTAATTAGACTTTTTTGTTTCTTTTTGCTGCGACCTTAGCTTTGAAAAAAATAATAAATATTACGCTCTTTGAACCTCTCAGAAGCCCATTACTGCCGCCAATCAGGCTTAGCCAAGATTCCATTAGCGGAGTGGATAGTCTCCCTTTGATCACACTTTGCTACGATCTCAACGAAAACTAGTTCAAAAATTTAGTTCATTCTTAAGGTAAATCTTAAGTCACGTGACCTGAACGTAAACAAGTTCGATAAATACTTCATTCCTAAGGTAAATCATAAGTCACGTGACCTGAGCGTAAACAAGTTCAATAAATAGTTCATTCCTAAGGTAAATCATAAGTCACGTGACCTGAACGTAAAAAAGTTCAATAAATAGTTCATTCCTAACGTAAATCATAAGTCACGTGACCTGAACGTAAACTAGTTCGATAAATTGTTCATTCCAAAGGGTAAATCATAAGTCACGTGACCTGAACGTAAACTAGTTCAATAAATAGTTTATTCCTAACGTAAATCATAAGTAACGTGACCTGAACGCAAATTAGTTTGATAAATAGTTCATTATCTAACGTAAATCATACGTCACGTGACCTAAACGTAAACTATTTGTAAAAAGTAGTTCGTTCCTAACGTAAATGATAAGTCACATGACCTGAACGTAAACTTGTTCAATAAAAAGTTGCATAGATTGTTTAATCTCACAGTGCCCTCTTCTTGATTTTGGCATCAACAGGGGTCCTTATCTTGTTATTTTTTATTTTTTTTTGAAAGGGTAACTTTTCCAGTCTTAAAGTTTAAAGAGTTTGATCTTCAAATCAGAACAGTTTAATTTAAATGTTATTTGTTGTTTCTTTTTGTTTTTTAAATAAGATTTAGCTTTAAAACGATGTCTTCACGTAAGCTCTGTTTAAATACTTGAGAAAACATCGTTTATAAATCATTAAAAACAACGAAGCATCAAATTCCAATGCACCATATTTCAAGGAACTAACATGTAGCATCATAAGTTGTATTCTAACTTCTAACACTAACAGGCAGCATAATGTTTGTAATGTACTGGCAAGAAGCATCATACTCCAATGTACTAACAGGTAGTATCATCTTCAAAAGTACTAACAGGTAGCATAACTACAGAAAGTTCAAAATTCAGCTGCCAGACTAGCTTTTAAGGCAAAAAACATGACCATGTTACTCCGATACTCCGCTACTTTACTCAATTCATTGGCTACCTATACAAGCTCGAATTGATTATAAACTGGCTGTTCTCTGTCACAACTTCTTTTCTGACTCATGCCCTTCCTATCTTACTGAACTTCTGTCGGTCTACTCACCCAAGTCGTCAGCTACGCTCTTCTGCAGACACACGTATTCTCTGTGTTCCTAAGACACGAACTAAAACTTTTAGCGGAAGGGCATTCTCTTTTTGTGCAGCCAAACAATGGAATTCTCTACCATTACACATCCGTAGTATTCCAACTACCGAGTCCTTCAAGACTGACTTTAAGACGCATCTTTTCAAAATGTATTTACAAAATTAATGAAACAACATTTGTTTTAATGATTAGCGTAGCTTATGTGTAATGTACTGTCCTTTATGTTGTTATTATGGTATGAATGGTTATTTAATCATTATATGTATGTTATGATCTCCATGTAAAGCGCTGTGAGCCCGGTTCCCTACTGGGATACAGCGCTATATAAATTATCAATTATTATTATTATTATTATTATTAACACATAACATCTTATTGCAAAGTACTAACTACAATAAAAGAAAAAAGTAAAACAACTAGCTATTTTTTGTTTTAAAAACAGAGATGAAAATAAATATTTTTAGAGTCGAGAAACAATTTAGACATAGAATTGAGACATACAATTGTGACATAGAATTGTGACATAGAAATGTGACATAGAATTGTGACATAGAATTGTGACATAGAATTGATTCAGTGATATAGAATTGTGACATAGAATTGATACAGTGATATAGAAATGTGACCTAGAATTGTGACATAGAATTGTGACATAGAAATGTGACCTAGAATTGTGACATAGAATTGTGACATAGAAATGTGACCTAGAATTGTGACATAGAATTGTGACATAGAAATGTGACCTAGAATTGTGACATAGAATTGTGACATAGAAATGTGACATAGAATTGTGACATATAATTGTTATATAGAATTGTGACGTGAAATTGTGACATACAATGGTGACAAAGAATTGAGACAAAGAATTGTGACATAGAATTGTGATATAAAATTGTGATATAAAATTGTGGCTTGGAATTGTGACATCGAATTATGACATAGAATTCAACATAGAGATGTGGCCTAGAATTGAGACAAAGAATTGTGACATAGAATTGTGACATAGAATTGTGATATAGAATTGTGATATAGAATTGTGATATAGAATTGTGATATAGAATTGTGATATAGAATTGTGATATAGAATTGTGACATAGAATTGTGATATAGAATTGTGATATAGAATTGTGATATAGAATTGTGATATAGAATTGTGATATAGAATTGTGATATAGAATTGTGATATAGAATTGTGATATAGAATTGTGATATAGAATTGCGATATAGAATTGTGATATAGAATTGTGATATAGAATTGTGATATAGAATTGCAATATAGAATTGTGAGAACGAACACCAATCAACAGCTTTATGTTTAAAATAAAACATCTACCACGTGAAGTGTCAATCTCGATATTAACAATAGTTTTTACATATTACAGTGTTACATTATATAATTGCTTTATTTTTATATAATCTCATCTGTTACAGATACTTCTTCTCCACAGAAGATATTTGCGTCCCACGCTTATACACGGTTTTTGTCTAGTCATGTTTTTAATTGAAAATATAGACATAAAATCATAATCTTTTTGGTTTCGAGATTAACAGAGAGTGTGGTGTTTCTCGCCGTAAAATGTTATACGATGTCATTGTTTGAGCTTATATTTTGGAAAAGGGATATATTGAGAAATTTGTGAAAAATAAATCATTCTAATGAACGAAACTTTAAATATTCATTATTTTTATTGAACTCATTCACATACCAATGTTTGGTTGTCGGACACACTGATTCGAACGCATGTAATAACATTCACGTAAGTTACTTGGGCTTTTGAAAAAAGTGGGCGCCTTAGGCGCCCCAGAACAACGTAGTTATATATATATATGGATGTTCTGTTTCTAGCCAAATATTGGCTTTAATTTCAACAGGTAAACAATAAACAAACTAAGAGGGGACTATTGCAGAACAGTTGTAATTTAACAATGAAACACGCTTCTTCTTCTTTCTTCACGTCCATTCCTTCTATATAGTGCGTTTCAGTGCGGTGCGCATAGTGAGGTGCGGTGCGGGTGTGCACACTACTACTTATATGTAGACTGCGTCTTCTTGCTTGCTCTAGTTTCTGGCGAATTATATATATACTAGTTTGTGCTGCAGCGCTGTGGCACCTGCGGCGCCCCTTTTTTAAGGGCGCCTATGGCGCCCACCTTTTTCAAAAGCCCAACTAACTTGTCCTTGTATGATAAATACGTAATATTAAACTTTCTTAACTGTACAGAAAGTATTTTATAATAGGTTTTTTTTTAATTTTATTTTTTATGCCAAAAGCCCAAGTAACTTATCCTTGTATGATAAATACGAAATATTCCTGAAAATGAAACAAAGTATTTATATAATAATTTTTACAGTGCTAATCACCACACGATTTTTTAACTTGTTTTAGAAAGCAGCGCACCAAATTACTGCACCAAAAAATAACTATTTGAGTCAATCAGCACTGCTTACAACACAAAATTTTAAAAAAGCAGAGTGATGTCCCTCAGCGTTAGGCGTCAGTGATAATTGCACTTTTATAAGGCGTCTACGGCGCCGACCTTTTTCAAAAGCCCAACTAACTTGTCCTTGTTTGATCAATACGAAATATTAAACTTTCTGAAATGCACACAAAGTATTTTATAATAGGGGTTGTAGGGGGCTTATGGCACCCCCTTTGTTTTTTGATGTTATAATTAACCATCAACAAATCCTCTTTTCACATTGTTCCCTTTTTACAAAATTAAAATATTAGCGAAAACAATGACGTCATATAATTTTTTTTTACAGCGCATATTTAATTTGCACACCTTTTGATGCATTGGTGGAGTAATTTGGTGCGCTGCTTTCTAAAATTAGTATCTGTTGCACATGCAGCTTCTTGTTGCCTCGCAGGGTCCGACCACGAAGAGAATTATATATAATATAGATAGATAAGACTAGCAACAAAGCCCGTCCAAGGACAGGAATAAGTGTAGGGTGACCTGTGAAGTTTATGGTAGGACATCACAACATTACCCACCCCGTCCGTCCAGAAACCCTACCCCCCCACACACACACACACAACACTGCCTTTTGTCGAGAGACCCGCCCTCCCGACCGCCATATATGTGTATCACTTCAAAAATACTATACATTAACATTACCCACCCCCGTCTGTCCAGGGACAATACCTCCCCCCCCCCACAACACCGCGGTCTGTCCAGAGTTATAATAAATAACCTGTTAAAACAAAGTTTTTTTTACTGCAAATACCAACGCACACCGCTTAAATTAAACTCTTGGGGAAAAAAACTGCGCCAAAAATAACTCGTTTTGAACCTCGGTCAATATGTAAATGAGGTTTAATTTTTCTCCGCCAGTGATTGGTTGTAGGAGTCTGCAAGAGTTTGAGAGATCAATGTCTATCGATGACCGCACATAAAATTGCCTTTTGTTGTATGGGATGAATTCTCTCTATTCCTTATTATCAGGAACAAAAATACCTTTAACATTCTCAAGCTATCCGCATTTCAAACAAAATGTTTTACATATTAAATGAATTTAATAACAACCCACATACACAGAAGACTATTAAGAAAAAGAGAAGCGCGAAAAAGGGTACAAAATGGAAACATTTTGAAATGAAACCATCTTTCTTTCTTTTTTTTTAAATTTGATCCATCTCCATGCCATGTGGGCTTCGTCGTAGTCTGCAATATCCGTTCTGATCAAATTTACCCCCAGCCCTCCCCCCCCCCTTTTTCCACCTCGTTAGGGTGGCAGTTGGCCTTAATACTTGTGAAATCAACTATACGCCTCTGGAAGGTTCGCTCAATTCATACCGATATCAAATTTAATTTCAGGCACATGTAAATATGCCAGGGGTTGTAAATATCAAAATTACTCTCCGGCACATTGAAATTATAAAAAATTTGAAAATATTTCTAGATTTTAAATTATTCTCATGCGAGTATATATTAATAAAATTCTGTCAATATTTGTAGATATCAAAATAACTCCCAACCAAGTACAAATCTGCCAGATTTCGTAACATATAATGTAACATATAATGTAACATATAATTGTTTCACAGATGCGGAATCATATAAGTACAGGCACGATAGGTTCACGGGTTCATAAAGAGATTTAAAAATTAAACAACCCTTAAAAACTAAGTTTTTGACTATAAATCCCTTATATATGAGACATAACTAAAAGTATTGATTATGTTCAATATAATCCGCACCGCGTGACAAACATTTATAGACTGAACGTGACTGAACTCTCCTTGCTGTAAAACACGGGGATGTTGTCATCGATGGCTGGAGTGAACTCCGGTGACCCGTAGAGGTCAACTGTAGCAGATGGTTACATAGAGATACATGAAGATAAACTAAAAATTCATTAATTTAGTTCAGGTACTTTCGATCGATCTGAAATTTTGATACAATGCATTGTTAGGTGACACAAGTCCATGTGCAAAATTTCAGCTAGATAGCATTAAAGGGAAGTGAGTCATTTTTTTACTTTTGTTTTTTCCGCCCGACCTATTAAGAGATCGTGACAGACAAGACGGTGAAGTTAATATAAGGGATTTAATAATTGGCCCTTGCAACAGTTTGCTTGTCAGATCAGGCCTTTGATTCCATCTTCCTTCAACATTAACATCTCCGTTAGTGCCGTCTATAACATTCACAATACCATATCTGTTAACGACGCCTGCAACATTCACTATGCCATCTCTGTTAGTGCCGTCTATAACATTCACAATACCATTTCTGTTAGCGCAGCCTGTAACATTCGCATTACCATCTCTGTTTGTGCCACCTGTACGGCCCGCGGGCCCAATTGGGCCCGCGCTTATTTTTTTAAGTGGCCAGCCGCCTCGTCTTAATAATTAACTGATTCTTGGATATTTTCTGTAATGACATAATATTTATCAGGAAAGCCGAAACAATAAGTTATATATTTTAAGTACAAAAAAATGATGAGGCCAAAAATTAGTATTTATTTTACAACGCGGATGCAGCTATTTGCTTTTAGATCTACAAAATTCCATGAAATTGGATGGTGAAAATTGATGTCATAATAGTTTGTTTTTGTTTGTTTGTTTGTTTTTTTTTGTTTGTTTTTTATTTTTTTTATATAAGTGCTAATTCTGAAAAAAAATGACTGTGGCGTTGTGTACTTAAAATTCTAAACTATTTTCTTTTTTTTAAATCACATTTTTAACTCAACATTTTTAGCTCTAGTTAAATTTCAAAATATTTTATTTTTTTAAGATACTTATTTTAAAATAAAAACCTCCATTCCATAATTTGGTCATTGTTTATGACAAAAATATATTGCTCAAATGATGTAATAAGACATTTATAAAGTCTCGAAAAGGAAGACAGTATTGTCCCCCTTTTCCCCACCCAAAACTATCACTCTTTCAAAATACAAACAAACAAAAACAAACAAAACAAAAAAAGATTTACACGTTTTTACACAACGTAGATTAAGACATTTTTTAAATTCTCTTAATCCAGCCCGCGCATACATTTACTTTGTGAAATATGGCCCGCCCGCTTTGCAGAAAGTTTTGGCCCCCAGGGATACCCTCTGACTGACACCCCACCCTAAACACCCCGGCAATACCATCTCACTGACGCCGTCACCATTCCCCCACTTGCCCCACCGCAACACACCACCTTCGTGACGACACCATAAAGAGGCCCCTAATGACTCTGACAGACCAGCCCTCCCCCGTACCTCGGCCCAACAAGGGTCCCGCTCGTGAGTTGTCATGCTGTCACGCGCAGTCGTGTAACCGGAAATTATTCGGTTCTGGTCTACGCCGGCTTTCAGGTCCTGTCATTACTGTCACGTGGTGTCATTCCGAGACCAAATGTATCTCTCGCGGAGAAGTCTCTCAGAAAATAAGAAGAAAAAAAGGGATTGCAAATTATCTCTTCCAGTCTCCATAGCAACACATCGCTGTATAGCAAGCAGCAACACATCGGATTTGTTGGTTATTTAGCCTGAAAGTTATAGTGATGCCGTCACGGTGCATTAACTAAACCGAATCTCTTGAAATCCAGGGGCGTGTATTAAAAAAAACAACGTTGCACTTATTGTGCTGTCTGTTGCAGCAAACAGTTCAGAATATTTGGAGCTACCAATGTTATCAATCAGAGTTGGTTCCCCTTGACCGGGCGAATTTCCCTGCATACGATTGGTCATTCGATAAGACTCTCATGATAAGTTGGAGAATGTCATCTCATACGTATTCAGACAGAGCTGCCAGGTGGCATTTTAGAGCCCACCCCCCCCCTTTTTTTCGCCATCACTCATCTCTGGCAAAGTCACTTCTATTCGTAAAATTCTGCATAAAATGAGTCATTCAATCTGGTTAATGAGAGCCGTCGAATATGTATGTACAGTGTTACCTTGGGATAAGAAATAAATTCGTTCCAGAGCCGCTTTCGCATCTCAAATTTTTCGTATGATAAAGCTTTCGTATCTCAAGGTACTACTGTATCTATATTTTAATTATCCGTGTTATTTTACGGTATATACATTATATAATTATCAACTCTTGATGTCAAAAATGTAATTTTAGATAGCAACAATCTCTTGCAGCCTTCAGCAGCAAAAACATCAGCGTAGGACGCAATAATCTTCTGCATAGAAGGAGCGTCTGTAACAGATAACATAAGATTTACAAGTAGGATGGGAAAAATTACAATTACAGCCTAGAGATATTTGTTTGATAAATAAATATATCAAATCGACTGACCCGTTAAAACCTCTGCGCGCACACACACACTAAAACTACTTTCATTCCCACACACACACAAAAACCACTTACCCCTCCCCCCCCCCAAAAAAAATAAACAAACCACTTACTCCACACACATTCAAAAACTACCCAACTCCCCACTCCCCACACACACAAAATCACTTACTCTTACACACACACACACACACACACACACACACACACACATTTCACTCACACACACACACCTCCAATCTGGTGTGAAATAACACAACTCAAAAATACGGGTTACGAAAAAAATATTGTGAAATGCTTCAAGGGAATGCTGAATAAATGTTTAATTTGACACTCTCCACCGCTCGGAGATGAAAACTGTTCATTTAATCCGAGGCTCAAGTTCTTCCGAGGAAACGTTTCTCGTCGTAATATTTTAAGACGATATCCTCGGATAACATTTACGCGTAATCTATAAAACAGCACAAACGAAAAATAAATTAAAAAATCGTGATAAATAAATAAATAAAATGATAAAACCATACGATTCGGTAAATGAGCCGTTTGATTTTATATAAGTGTCTTCTGGGCTTTTTTTTTATAACTCGTCCATCCATTGGCCTCTGTGTCCTTCGAATCAAAGATGGCGCTGAACACTTTGGGGTTCCCTCTCAAACTAAGCCACGAGGCCTCTTGACGTCATCGCCTCGTTATTAATTGGGAAATCATTTATTTTTGTTCCGAATCCCTGAGATATTTTACCGAATGGCAAAGTGGTCCCTAGATCCCCACCACCCCCCCCCTAATTTTTTAAAGAACCACTTGGTCAGGCATTCTTTAACAAAAACACATTCAATAACTTGACAGGCCGGAAGCGCACAACTCATCAGACCGGAAGTAGATCTCACGCGCTGCGAGAAAAACGTTTATTGTCTTTTTTTTTAGCCGATCCTTGGTGATGACGTCAAAACTGTTTAAGAGCCATGTATATAAATATACGTGTAACCACTTTAACTATCTTCGGCAACTTGTCAGAGACGTAACAGATTGTCAGATGTCTCTTGTCTTCATTAAGGATAACCCCATCATTCTGTGAGGGATGTTTTCGAAAAGTGAGTTTACGAAAATGACACGATTTCATACACATATTTAGTAGCACCTGTTTGATTTCACGATTCCATACAAAGTGTTTAGTAACTTCTGTTTCAGATCACGATTTCATACAAGTGTTTAGTGGCACCTGTTTGATGTTACGATTTCATAAGTGTTTAGAAGCACCTGCTTGATGTTACGAATTCATAAGTGTTTAAGAAGCACCTGTTTGATGTTACGATTTCATAAGTGTTTCGAAGCACCTGCTTTGATGTTACGATTTCATAAGTGTTTCGAAGCACCTGTTTGGTGTTACGATTTCATACCAGTGTTTTGTAGTACCTGTATAATGTCACGATTTCATACCAGTGTTTAGTAGCCGGTGTTTCGGATCACGATTTCATACAAGTGTTTAGTAGCCTGTGTTTCAGATCACGATTTCATACCAGTGTTTAGTAGCAGGTGTTTCAGATCACGATTTCATACCAGTGTTTAGTAGCAGGTGTTTCAGATCACGATTTCATACAAGTATTTAGTAGCAGGTGTTTCAGATCACGATTTCATACCAGTGTTTCGTAGCAGGTGTTTCAGATCACGATTTCATAGCAGTGTTTCGTAGCAGCTGTTTCAGATCACTATTTCATACCAGTGTTTCGTAGCAGGTGTTTCAGATCACGATTTCATACCAGTGTTTCGTAGCAGGTGTTTCAGATCACGATTTCATACCAGTGTTTCGTGGCAGGTGTTTCAGATCACGATTTCATAACAGTGTTTCGTAGCAGGTGTTTCAGATCACGATTTCATACCAGTGTTTCGTAGCAGGTGTTTCAGATCACGATTTCATACCAGTGTTTCGTAGCAGGTGTTTCAGATTACTATTTCATACCAGTGTTTCGTAGCAGATGTTTCAGATCACGATTTCATACCAGTGTTTCGAGCACCTGCTTGGTGTCGTTTCTTGTTGTTAGTTTCCTTATTTTTTTCTAACACTTAATTCACTAGTGTTCAGAGTCCTGCTGATAGAGGAACACATTTTTTTTAATAAGACATCGCAGAGCCGACGCGCCTGAAATCGGGAACACGTGGTCAGTATTCAGATATGTTAGTGTTAAAATCGACGAATAAATTCATGTATAATTTCTAGGGCTCCGGAAATTATCAATTGAATGAATAATTGATTAATAGTTTTTTAAAAATTAATCGATTAAAATTCTATCTTTAAAATTTAAGAAAATATTTCTATATTTTTTTTCTACAATTTATTAATAATTTATATATTTATTTGTTACTTACATACTCCTCCCTCGTATTATTATTACTTATTGAAACAAAAAAGGTTTTTCTTCCTTATTTCTTGCATAGCAGAACAAATTTCCTGTGTTACGACACAAAATTTGGGAGCCATGCAATTACCGCGACTTAACCGATTTCGCGAAATATTGAATCGCAGTTTAAACTGGGATCTATATATGCGTTATACAAATATAATTAATAGAAATTAATCGATTAATCAATGCAGAAAAGACCAAGGTCATGGCAAATAGAAAATTCACAAGTGAGATTCGGATAAACGGGCAAAAACTCGAAGAGGTCTCCATCTTCAAATATCTAGGGGCCATTATATCCGACGAAGGCTCAAAGCCAGAAATTCTTGCCAGATTGGGCCCAAACAATGGCAGCATTGAGTAAACTAAAGCACATCTGGCAAAACAAGAAGCTCTCCCTGAGATCAAAGATCCGGCTAATGCCCTCTCTGGCGATGTCGGTCTTCTTGTATGGTTGTGAGGCTTGGACGCTTACTGCAGGCCTCCAAAGAAGAATCAATGCGCTAGAGATGAGATGTTTCAGAAAGATATTGAACATCTCCTACACAGCGCACATCACAAACGAAGCGGTCCGCAACACAATAAGTACTGTCATTGGTCCCTACGAGGACCTTCTCACCTCCATTAAGAAGAGGAAATTACGATGGTACGGACACGTGACAAGAATTGGAGGTCTCGCAAAAACTATATTGCAAGGCACAGTCCAGGGAGGAAGGAAAAGAAGCAGACAAAAGAAGAGATGGGAGGACGATATCAAAGAGTGGACCGGCATGTCATTCAGCGACTCTCAAAGGGCAGCACAGGACCGGGACAAATGGCGTGAGATAGTGGGCAGTTCACGGTGGTGCCCCAACGACCAAACGACGGGTTAAGGGATAGTTCAAGTTCAATCGATTAGTCGATTAATTTTTTTTCCCCGATTAATCGAAGACATTTTTTTTTAATCATGACAGCCCTAATAATATCGTTACTTATTGATGTGTTGGCAACGTGTGAGGCTGCATTCATCAGATGGGGGAAACAGAGTTCCAAATCGATCACCCATTTCCTCTAACTCAACATATCTCTCTCCTTCCCTACACCATCCTCTTTCATATTTACTTTGTCCGATGTTGTTTTTTTTTGTTTCCCATTATTTCTTTACCATTATACACGCCTCCCCTCTTCATTTCCCACCACTATATAACTAGTCCCCTTGTGAGACCTCCCACACCTTACGCCCCACACCTCAACCCAGTGTTTCATTTAACTAACCTGTCTCTAATACTGCTTCAATGTTTTTATCAAAATATCACAAAATAGTACTACAGAAAATAATCAAATGTATCCATCCTTCCACTCTATCACCAATTTATCCGCGTTCTTATCACCCTTCTATTCTAGTTGACCCCACTCTTCCCACCATCCCGTTCGTCTCTCGGCACCCAGGCCCTCCCTTACACCCCTCGTTCCTTCCTCGTTCTGGCTGTCCCTCTCTCTCTCTCTCTTCTTTAACGAGCCAAGAATAATGAACGGGTTTCCCCGCGGTATTATTTTAAGTAATAAGGCGCGTGCCGTGGCGAGGGTCCGTCTCGGTGACTATCGGTGGCTCTGTCCGGCTCGGCGGGGCTGCTGGACACGTCTGGGGCAGACAAGGGACCCGGCTTTAGCCATTTACAAATTAGGGTTTAATCACTGCTCGATTTGGGCCGATTTCTTATGTCTGTTTCATCAGGCAACTTTATTTTGTTTTGTTTGTTACCAGCGCGAGTTCGCGGCGCGATGACGTCAGAGTCTGCGTCGGCGCCTGGTTATTAATCAAAGGTGAATTTCGCAAAAATTGATTACAGTAGAATGCGCTCCCGTACCACGACGACCAACCCCAACCCTGCTAGTAACCTAGCTCACCGCAACAATCCCCTCCTCCACCCACAACTCCATTAAAAAAAATTGTCTGAGAAAACATCACCTTTAAAGCGCGAACAAACGAGTGTCACCTGTAGCCTTCGGATATTCCCAGTAGTGAAGGTACGCAGTGCACCTGCCGCTGAGGTAGTGTCTCTCGAAGAGGAGGGTGAGGTAGTGAGGTGTTGTTGTTGTGGCTGGCACGTCGAGGGTCGTGGAGGCGGACAGAGTTCGGTCTCGTGGCAGAAAATTTGGGTGTGAACTTTTTCAATAGGCAACCACTGAAACCAATTTTTGGAACTTGTTAAAGAATTATACTTTGTCTGGCGCTGTTCTTCCCGGGACCGGGAACGGATTCGATTGGTAATGTAATTCGTATTACATCAACGTAGCTATATGTGTTCGTGATGCTATTGCCCTTGATTCTCGTGCCCCAGATGCATTTTCCCCCTAAAATTAGAGCCCCAGATGCGTTTGCCCCTAATGCTTGTGCCCTTGATGCGTTTGCCCACTAAATGCTTGTTCCTCAATTGTTTTGTCCCCCTTTTGCTTGAGTCATCAATTATGGAGCCCCTGATGTTCTGAAAAGGGTCGAACTCTACGCGAGTACAGTCTTGAAAATGGATGACCCGGAGCGAGCAGTATTCTGTCGGGCATCGCCGAAGACCGGAAAAACGCCTGTAAGGAACGCTTGTTACATGTAGCCATGAGCACACAAATCAAAGTCACGAATGATTTGTCAAGTGAAACGTTATCAAACTCCAGCGTCTATCTCCCAGGGCAGATGTAAGTGTGTGTTACGACACAACTACCGGGGAAAGGTAAGAGAATTAGTGCCCGGTTGATTCAATCATTTATGGCTGAAACACCTGTTCATGGCGCTGCTCTGCAGACGGAGCAGGTTGCCCAGGTGTTAGATATGAGAGGCTGCGCATATATATGAGCCAGGAATATGAGAGCCAGAACTATTTGGGCCAGGAATATTTTAGCCGCGGTTATGTGAGCCAGGCATATATTAGCCAGGAATAAATTAGGGCATAACCGGAAATTGCCTCGGACATTCGCCTCGGCCGAATATTACGATTTTCGGTAATATCCGGAAGTATTCGCCTCGGCAAATATTACACACGCAAATAGCTAAAAAAAATAATTTAAAAAAATTAAGAAAATGGAATTCAATAAATACTGAACAGCTGGCAAAGAAGACACGATAATTTCAGTAGCATTCCGCAGGTGGCGTAACCAGTTGTTACTGGGTCACGCATAGTCTAACTTTCTTTCAAAAGATGGCCATTATACTAATATACTTCCGTCCGACTGCAATGGTTGTAGAGATATATGCCACTTACTGGCGGAAAACATTAACTTTATCAGCATTCCACAGGTGGCGTAACGTTTGTGTTTCCGGCAAATATTTGAAAATATAGACGCCATAGTATAAACATAGTACTTATGATGATGAAAGAAATGGTACTCTCCTAAGTCGCAGCTACTACTCGGTTCGTATCCGGATCCGGCAAATAGTACATCCAAATACTCGGACTCGGTATCGGTGGAAATTGTCTACTCGGTTATGCCCTAGAATAAATAAGCAAGGAATATTTGAGCCAGGATATTTGAGACAGGAATATTTGAACCAGGAATATTTCAGACAGGAATATATACTTACATGAATTCCTCATAAGTATTTACAAAACTCATTAATCGAACGACAACAGATAGCTCAAAAAAAATTATATATTATGTCGGGAAATCAACTTAATTCATGCCCTTATACAAACAACACACATTGTTCTGCTGTTCAACTTTTATAGCTTCACTAAATAGCGATGTCCTTGCCACGGCCAAAATTATCTTCGTTCGTGGAGATCATCACATAAACATAAACTAATCTTTATTTCAACACATAACGGGAGTATTCATAAGTTTTGTGAACCTTTGGTTGACTTATCGTATAAATTAACTTATCGGGCGTCGTCCGTCAATCGAATGCGTCATTTCGTATATATTTATTTAATCAGCTCCGGTCGTGTATTAAACGCTTAGCGAACGCGTGATATAAATATTTATTCAAACACGTCCTTCATTTATAATTCACCGGAAATTTTAGGGAATGGCAGCTGTTTGAATAATGTCGTCTGTCATGATTCTATCGTCTTGCGAGTATCCCGCGGGAGTGTTCGGCGCGTGAAAAGCGTCGAGGTTAACAGGTTTGACGTCAGCACAAAGACGGTCTTCTGATGGGGTCAAGGTCAACATTTACAGTCACGGGAATACCCCGAGTGGAATGGCGGCGTGAATTATTACTTTTGTTATCATTAATATTGTTCTTTACTAAGGTTTGAAGGGCGCCTACGGCGCCCACTTTTTTCAAAAGCACATCTAACTTGTCCTTGTTTGATAAATACCAAACATTCCTGAAATGTACACAAAGTATTTTATAATTACCAATCCTCAAATCATCTTTTTACTTCTTTCCCTTTTCCTAAATTAAAATATGAATAAAACATGACATC
>CALYLW010000252.1:781200-783268 GCA_944989445.1 Ampullaceana balthica
CTAGGCATCGCCGCTCGTTAAGACTGGGAGACGGCGGTGGCGGGTAGCCCCTTATTTCCGTGGAAAGACCAGGCGTTTTGGTCGAATTGTCCCAATCCATCATTTGGCGACCATTAAAACGATTTTTCGCCATTTTAACATAGAACCCAATGGACGATTTTGGGCAGCCGAAATACGTCGGAACAATATATGTGGAGGTCTGTCTGACTAACACAAGGCCTGCCAGGCTGTGTCATACGCTTCTAAATTTTTGGAGGAAGCATTGTCGCTCAACGGCAAATCTTCGGTCGGTCGGCGGGTAGTCCCCTATTCTTCTTTAGTTTTCTTTTTTTTTCACGAAAATTTTTCAAAGTCCCACAACTTTAGATTTCTTTTTTTTTCTTCTTTTTTTTTCAATGTCCAAACAACTCATTTTTCTCTTTCTGTTCAGCAGGCTTCCATCACACACGACCATTCTATCATATGCATGTTTCAAATGTACAAGTGCAACTCCATTGCGAACGATCTCTGTGCAGAAATCATTTTCCCTTATATAACTCTATTAGCTATAGATTTCTTTTTTTTCTTTTTATTTTTTCAATGTCCAAACAACTCATTTTTCTCTTTCTTTTCAGCAGGCTCCCATCACACACGACCATTCTATCATATGCATGTTTCAAATGTACAAGTGCAACTCCATTGCGAACGATCTCTGTGCAGAAATCATTTTTCCTTATATAACTCTATTAGCTTTAGATTTCTTTTTTTTTCTTTTTATTTTTTCAATGTCCAAACAACTCATTTTTCTCTTTCTGTTCAGCAGGCTTCCATCACACACGACCATTCTATCATATGCATGTTTCAAATGTACAAGTGCAACTCCATTGCGAACGATCTCTGTGCAGAAATCATTTTCCCTTATATAACTCTATTAGCTATAGATTTCTTTTTTTTCTTTTTATTTTTTCAATGTCCAAACAACTCATTTTTCTCTTTCTTTTCAGCAGGCTCCCATCACACACGACCATTCTATCATATGCATGTTTCAAATGTACAAGTGCAACTCCATTGCGAACGATCTCTGTGCAGAAATCATTTTTCCTTATATAACTCTATTAGCTTTAGATTTCTTTTTTTTTCTTTTTATTTTTTCAATGTCCAAACAACTCATTTTTCTCTTTCTTTTCAGCAGGCTCCCATCACACACGACCATTCTATCATATGCATGTTTCAAATGTACAAGTGCAACTCCATTGCTAACGATCTCTGTGCAGAAATATTTTTCCTTATATAACTCTATTAGCTTTAGATTTCTTTTTTTTTCTTTTTATTTTTTCAATGTCCAAACAACTCATTTTTCTCTTTCTTTTCAGCAGGCTTCCATCACACACGACCATTCTATCATATGCATGTTTCAAATGTACAAGTGCAACTCCATTGCGAACGATCTCTGTGCAGAAATCATTTTTCCTTATATAACTCTATTAGCTTTAGATTTCTTTTTTTTCCTTCTTTTTTTTCCATGTCCAAACAACTCATTTTTCTCTTTCTTTTCAGCAGGCTTCCATCACACACGACCATTCTATCATATGCATGTTTCAAATGTACAAGTGCAACTCCATTGCGAACGATCTCTGTGCAGAAATCATTTTCCCTTATATAACTCTATTAGCTTTAGATTTCTTTTTTTTTCTTTTTATTTTTTCAATGTCCAAACAACTCATTTTTCTCTTTCTTTTCAGCAGGCTTCCATCACACACGACCATTCTATCATATGCATGTTTCAAATGTACAAGTGCAACTCCATTGCGAACGATCTCTGTGCAGAAATCATTTTTCCTTATATAACTCTATTAGCTTTAGATTTCTTTTTTTTCCTTCTTTTTTTTCCATGTCCAAACAACTCATTTTTCTCTTTCTTTTCAGCAGGCTTCCATCACACACGACCATTCTATCATATGCATGTTTCAAATGTACAAGTGCAACATCCATATGCGACGCATCTCTGAGTGGCGCGGCACACGTCTTCAATCATCGGCTGTTGCTCTAGAGTGAGAGGTCAACTCTATTAGCTTTTAGATTTCTTTTT
>CALYLW010000254.1:0-19162 GCA_944989445.1 Ampullaceana balthica
TTTTTGCTCTGTTTTATTTAGATGTAGCTGACTAATTTTTAAATAGTCTTTATCTGTGATCATCAATAGGGCTGTTAATATTGTTGAAAAATGCTGCCCGGGTACCCGTCCCAATTTCGAATGGGTACCCGGGTTACCCATTCAAAACATCGCATAATTTTCCCCATCATGACCGCTATACAATGCTACCTGGCCACCTTCCATGCACCTCATTTCACACAGTAACCACACGACCGACGTCTTAGCGATTTTGGCCGATTCTCTCTCGTCACACGTTGTTAAAAAAACTTTGACCACTATCCAATATGACTTCACAAAACATTGCCCCCCCCCCAATAAAGGCCGTATTTCTTTTTTGAAATTGTGAAAATGAGCATGCGTCAAATAACTTTATTGTCAGTAATTTTGTATTTAATGTGAAGTTGAACTCTAAAAATCGCTACACGCTTAAATCCATGTAAAATGTCATTAAATAAATTGTAAGCAATCAAATGTTTCAGTGGAACTTTTTTTTAAAGTTGCGCGTTTTGATGTGACATCACATTTCTTAAACACATTCCCCCCCCCTCGTCACAAATGTGTGACCCCCTCCTCCCCTACTTTTGAACGCGCTTTTATTCATCTCACACTGTTAGTGACTAAGTTATTGACTTTAAAAACTTACAAATTTGGGTTAATTATTTAATCAGTTTTTGGGCAAGGCACACGGGGTAATGAACACAAGAAACACAAGCGAATGGATAGGTCGCGGTTATAGTATAGGGGTGGATGGGGGAGATGGGGTAGATAATTGGTATCAATCGGTAGCCCAAAGTCGGCATATTTCAAAGCAATGTTAGTGTCAAAGCAGGGGTGTTTTTTTATTTACAAAAACAAACATGGCCTATTTTATTCTATACAGTCCATCCTAATTTTCGGCAAAGGAGTTTTGTATTCTTTATATGATTCATTCAAAGAACCAAAATCTTCTTGTGTTTGAGATTTCTGTTTTATTTTCAGAAAAAAAGATGTATCAAAATACATTGTAGTTTGTCGAGACCGTATTTTAGTTCCCGTTGACAGATGGTTCTCTTTAGGTGTATCTCACAGCATATATTTGAAACAAAAATTTTCATTTGATAAATTGTTTCGCGATTCGCAAATTAAACACACAAAAGCCGCATGCGAACCGAAGTTTGGTTAATATAGACATTGAAGCCACATTCTCACGGGTACCCAGGCGGAATTTTACTACCCGGGTAATCTCACGGCAACGGGTACCCGGGTCCCGAGTACCCGTTGACAGGCATAATCATCACTTGCATTTACAGTACTGGCTACGGCATGCACTTTATTGTAAGATCAATACCAGATTCACGATTTTATTATGGATTAACCCTGCATACTTATTGTCTTGATCACATTAACCATATCGTGTATAACAGTGCTTCTCAAAGTGGTGGTCCGCGGACCAGTGCCGGTCCGTGGGCCATCCGCTGCCGGTCCGCAGATGTTCTCAAAAAAAGGATCGAAAAAATTGTCAGTGCAGGGAAAATAGTGCACTGGTCCCTGGTGCAATGGAAACAATTCCTGCCGGTCCGCCATAGTAAAAAGTTTGAGAAGCACTGGTGTATAAGACAATTACACTGGTTACGGTCTATTTTAGTAATTTCTTACCCCTGGAAAGCTCATCAAGTGCGTTTGGTGCGTACTATAAAATATAACACAAAAGCTCTAAGGGTATCCCGTATGAGGCCATACTTGAAATGACAGCGCTCAAACCAAAAGTTAACATTAAACTTCAAATAAATTTTACACAAAAAATAATCAAACTTATCACTAACTGACTTCCTGATTGATTATGGAACGATATAAAAATAGCCCATCCGTTTTGTGTGCCGTTGTAATAATTTCTCTGCAATATGTGTTACGCTTCCATTTCGGGCTGGTCGAGCATTTTTGTTGTTGCTAGAGCTAAGTCTTCATAAATTTTTCTAAATTCATAATACTTAAAAAAGCATTTTAACCAGGAAAACCAACACCTTATAAACATTAAAAACTTTGATAAAAAAAAAGCAAAGCTTAACATAAACCATTGATAAGCGTAGGACCCAATATTCTTCTGCATAGAAGGGGCGTCAGGAAATTCCGTAATGTATAAGATAAGATAAGAAATGTAAATATTAGTGTAGCAAACCTCGGTGTGTAACAAGGGGGGGGGGAATTAAAACGATTATAAGTTCAATACGGTTCAAGGCTGTGATAACAGAGTGCGGTGACGTACCAGAAAGTGTGTGTGAGTGTGTGTGTGTGAGTGGGGAGCGGGGCGTTAGAACTAATTTGATTTCTTAAAAATAACTTTTAAAGTAACCCCATCAAATGATAAGTCCACACAATGCTGCCATCATAATCGGGTGCTTTTTTCTTGCCGCTGCCCCATTCTATCCAAACTTTGGTGTCACTTTTTTCTTCTATAAAGTGAATGTGTTTAGTCCTGCATTCTTATTAGAGTTATAATTGATAAATTGTTGGTTTTCGTGATTTCTTCAGGCAACCCATGCCACGCCCGAATTCCTGACGGGAAGAATGAAAATGTGTATGTTTGTTCAAGATACAGAATAAGAAACGCGTTTTTATGCTTATGTCTATTTGAGGGTTGTATTAAGTTATCATTGTGTTGTATTTCTAAATTAGAATTAATTGCTTTATGTAAAATAACTACTTTACTCTTGGTTCTTCTATCCTCTAGTGTTTCAAGGTTTAATGATGTAACTAATGGTGTTATCCTTGTCAGTTTTGAATATTCTCCAGTAATGAATCTGTCAGCTCTTTTTAAATTTTTTTTTCTAGTTTATCAATGTTTTCTCTAGTAGATGGGCCCCATACAGAAGATGCATATTCTAGTACAGGACTCACCAAAGTGAGGTAGCATTTTAGTTTTATATCTCTATTCAATTTGTAAAATTTTCTTTTACAACTCATTTTTTACGGTAGGACATAACTAAAATTTTGACCCCCCCCCCGCCCCGAATCCGATAACACTGAAATTTAATGCTAGATCTCCCCCCCCCCTAACGCTAGGCTGTAACACCTCTTTTTTTTTAAAAAAAGAATATTTCGGAAATTGGAAGTGCAGCCCTAAAACCAATTTCATTCATTTGGTATCTTTGAGGTCAGATACCTTTAGAACGCTTAGTTCATAGGTATTAAATACTTTCGAAACTATTTATTGAGTAGATTACCATACATTTACATATTCTTTCTTTTAAACGATTAGCACTGACTGTATGACATAACTAACACAATATAAATTAACTGCAAATGATCATATCAGTAAAACAAAATCACAGAAAGAACTAGCACCATAAAATATATTTTCCTATCTGAAGGATTGATTTCGTAAGAATATTTTGATCCTGTTAGCTGTCTATGGAATATTAAATGTTAATTTCTTACAATTAGATACAGGAGGAAAAATAAGAAAATGGGAGGACGGGGTTGATAATTATTTAATAATGCGTAGATATTGCAATAATTGACACGGATTTCCGCAAAGGTCAACTACAACCAGCCACCACCATGTATCTAAAATGATTCCCAAAAGACAACATCTTCAAATATAAAATCATATTTAAACACACACACACACTCTAACACAAGGCAACTATATTGAAATTTTAATAAAATTGCGATTGCCGTGTAAAATATTAGGGCATAACCGAGTAGACAATTTCCGGTTATGCCCTATAAAATATTTGCTTTGTACCAGTTATAACAGATGATTCTAATATCCTTTTTATATCGGATACATTTGTATCCTAATTCTTTTTATATAGGATACATTTGTATCCTAATTCTTTTTATATCGGATACATTTGTATCCTAATTCTTTTTATATCGGATACATTTGTATCCTAATTCTTTTTATATCGGATACATTTGTATCCTAATTCTTTTTATATCGGATACATTTGTATCCTAATTCTTTTTATATCGGATACATTTGTATCCTAATTCTTTTTATATCGGATACATTTGTATCCTAATTCTTTTTATATCGGATACATTTATTGTATCCTAATTCCTTTTCTACGTTGTTGTTCGCCGAAGAAGGCTTTAGCGAAAACATTCGATGTTTTTGTTTCGTTTTTTTAAAAAGATTTCCCCATAGTTTTCGTTTTATATTTGCCACTGTTCCAATCTGATCACAAACCTTTCATTTTTGATATATTATGTTTACAATTTTGTCTAAACTATAATTGGGGCAATAAAAATTTGTAATTTTTTTCCAATACAAGTTGAATTATGAAATAGTCTTTAATTTTAGAAGATTAACTCTATGGGTATAAATATGATTCATAATAAAAGTTTCTCATAGGCGAATTCATTTTAATACCATGTAATAAAATAGTGATCCTAAGGAATAACGACCAGGTCTAAATAATAAAACTTCATCACCAATCATGAAGAAAGAATGCCTTTCTCAACGTTTACGAGGAATTGATAGATTCTATCACCAGGTTGTCTTGAGCGTTGTCCAGCAAGCACGTGAAATGCAACGTTTTGAACAACGCTCGCCTGAACTGCTTGTTCTGCACGGTCAAGATGATGAAGTTCATCCCGGAATTGGTCAGCGCAACCATATTCAAAAAGTTGTACAGTCCCAGTGGAATATACGTCACGTAGTCCAGCCCAAGGCATACCACGGAAGGCGTCATGCAGACGAAGAACACGCCGAAGACGGTCAAGAAAAACTTGACGCTCTTCGCCGTGCTCTTGGACATCGCTCCGGCGGATGTGCCCTTGGAGCCGGCCGGGACTGCGACATGAATGGCTTGTCGTTGTTTGAAGGCCGTGTGCAGGATCAGCGAGTACATCGTGAGGATGATGAGAACCACCGTGAAATAGATTCCCCAGGTGCTGTAGAACAGATACCACACCGGAAGGAGGTGGTTGCTGTCGCATTTTTGAAAGTGTTCGTGGGACGTGTGGATGAAATGAGGCAGGACGACGTAGGTCAGCGAGACGACCCACGCGGTGGACACGAGGCTGGCCACCACGCCGGCCTTCATGAATCTTTCGTAAAAATACGGCTTCGTGATGTACAGGTAGCGGTCGACGGAGACGAACGCCATGTGGAATATCGCGTTGCCGGCCATGCCGAGGTTGATGCCGTTGATAAGGACGCACAGGTCAATGTGTTTGTAAAACAGCGACACGCGTGTCGGGGGCAAGATGAACAACGCCGTGGGGATGAGACCCAGTCCGATGACGAAGTCGACGGAAGCGAGACTGACAACGTAGACGTTGGCGTATGTCCGCAAGGCCGGCGTGCGGCTGAACACGAGGATGGTCAGTGTGTTGACCAGGCAGATGAACACGGAGAGGAATAGCGCCAGTCCGAACATGAAGGCGTCCAGGAATGTGATGTCCGTCGATTCTGTCCACGGCTGAGAACTTTCGTTGCTAGAATTCATGTCTGTTCCTTTATTTGACTTAAAGAATGCATCAAACCAATGTTGTCAGACTAATCTGCACGGTTTGATAGAAGATATCACCAACACATGATGCGCCTCATAGTTGAATTAATTAATTTTAAACTGAAATTAGGGTCTACATTATAAGTATGAACGTATAGTTTCAAAAAACACCAGAGGTCAAAGCGAGTATTGGTAATCGTTTGACTCGGACGAATAAACATCATCAATACATGTTGTCAATAAATGTAGTCTATAAGTACTGCTTTTTTAATCTTCAGAGAAATCCTAGAATACACAACGATAAAATAATGAAAATGAAACAATTTCAACAAGAAGAAAAAACTAACGAACATTTTTAAAGAATAAATATGTTACACTGTCCAACGAAGAATTTCCACAGATTTCTAAACTTGACTCAATTGGATAACTACATATTTATGTACCACAGGCTTCACCATTTGAAGTTCTTGTCAGAATATTTCCTTATAAATTAACAGGTCTTCTCGAGCTACTTAACTTAAGCACATGTTGTCTCGAGCTACTTCTGCTAAAGCGATGAAGCAAGTAATTTTTTAAAATCTTTTTAAAGATGCTTTTAATGTGAACGCTTTCTGTCAAATAGCGTTATTCAATCTAATTATTGTCTAATTTAGTTCAAACGCATGACATTGTTCGAAGTTAACATGTTCCTAAACTTTACAGTTTTTTTTTAAAACTCAGTTTTTAAATTGCTACACGAAGTCTTTTATATAAATATAATATGTCACATCATGAAAATTTACATCCATTGAAATATTGTCTTGAAGTTTGGTGAATATAATATTACGTGTTGTTTGAAATACAACTTTTTTTTAGAAATGTATTTTTTTCCCTTTTAACCGTTTGGTTGATAACGATGTTTGTACCAAATGCATGAGCGACGTACCTTCTGGTATAAGAAACAAAATACCTCAATTTTGATTAAAAGCACTCTCAGGTCACGTTGGCGATCAAGTGACCTTAAATTTTTTAGCCTTAATCAGGTGACAAGCCAGTGGTCAGTTAGATAAATGGACGTCAAAATGCTGACCAAGGCTTTTATCAGATAGTCATGGAAAATCCTAGAAATGGCAACGAGAAAACTGACAAAGTAAATTCAAATACTTTTAGATCTCCACCTGGTCATTTTGCTCTTCCTTCAACACGACACACTAGGTAGAAACCAACTAAAATTTGAGATGTGTTCTTAAAATAAAAAGATTAAAAACAAAACAACAACCAACAAATCGTACATTTCTAATGATTATACTGCGCAGCGATTAGTGCAATTCCTCTGAAATCTTTCTTCGTCCAGTTAATTATAAACCAATTATAAATAAAACCAAGGACGATCCCCAGACATCGAGGTGGGGCGAAGCGTAGAATGGAGTTTGAATTCATTAATAAATCACGACTTGTCCGCCACTAGGAATACTCTTGTATTTCCTCATTGAAAATACTGAAATCTCCCAGAAGGTCATAGTTACCTCAGCTGGCCACATATAAAATGTATCCCTGCTCTGGGCCTAGGGCTGGGGCTGCGACCCTAGACTAATCGTCGTTTCAAACATTTATTATCTTCCGTTAATGGAAATTGTGTAAATTAATTAGAACATAGAATTGGAAACAAGATTTAAAAAAAAATTAATAAAAAAAATAATAAAAAAATTAAATAAAATAAAATAATAAATCACTGATATTTCATATCGATTCCAAAGATAGCGTGGAGATAGAATGAGTAAACAGAAGTCATACGACAACAGGGAGGTCAATGACCTCAGACGCTATCTATCTTTGATATCCGCCAATACCAAGAGTAAAGAGCGATGCAACAGGTCTATAGCGAATGAGTTAGACAAATCCCCAACTCGCAAACAGTCCTGTCCCCAACACATTTTCTCCGCCGAAGGATTTTTTAAAGGAGGAGATCGAGATAAGCTGTTAGGTAGATAGTGATGCGTAGTAGATGGTGATGTGTAGTAGATGGTGATGTGTAGTAGATGGTGATGCCGTAGTAGATAGTGATGCGTAGTATATGGTGATGTGTAGTAGATGGTGATGTGTAGTAGATGGTGATGCCGTAGTAGATAGTGATGCAGTAGTAGATAGTGATGCAGTAGTAGATAGAGATGCCGTAGTAGATAGTGATGCAGTAGTAGATAGAGATGCCGCAGTAGATAGTGATGCAGTAGTAGATAGTGATGCAGTAGTAGATATTGATGCCGCAGTAGATAGTGATGTAGTAGTAGATAGTGATGCAGCAGTAGATAGTGATGCATTAGTAGATAGTGATGCCGCAGTAGATAGTGATGCAGTAGTAGATAGTGATGCAGTAGTAGTCTCTTTAAAACCAATAAGAGATTATCTAAAGAAAGTATTCATAGTATAGTAAATAAATTTCATTTAAAATGATTAAAAACGTGCGGCGGGTGTTTATGAGGTTTTACATATGCAGTTGACTCATTCTCTCACTCTCACTTATAGATCTCTCTTTTGCTTTCTAAATTATGAATCTTTAATTGTTATACCAAACGCGTTTTTAGTCATTTTACACGAAGGTACTTAAACTTATAAGTTCTAAATTATTTTCTTCTTTTAAGTCCACTTATAAAAATGTGGTTTGTAAAAATCTTTTTTTTTACCTCTATTTCTTTTTTTACTGATAAGTTTCAGGGAGAGGGTAACATTTGAAATTTAACAAACCATAATTTGTTTTGTTAATGAACCACGACACATTTTTATAATACTTAATGCCTCCACAACCACATTATCCCATTTCTGACATGTTCCCATGAGTGAGCCGAACTAAAAAGGGATGAATAAGGAAGTCAATATACAGTGGTCAATCTTAATGGGACAACAGCAAGTGACCAATGTTGATCTAAAAATAGAATGTTCACAATGGATGTCACTGATGAGTTTTCCATTTGGATGTAAGATTAGTGGTATCTACGTGGTAGACATGAGTTTAACGACATAAATTAAAGATTTAAAAGGGGGCCAGTCATTGCGACAAGAGTATTTAGTGGCCAAGTATTACAGGGGGCAGTCATTGTTTGTGACGAGTGCATTTAAGCAAGGGATTTGTCTTTGAAAATAAGAACATGTCGGATAAAAGAAAGGCCAGTAACCTATCCAGTAAAGATTAGTAAAAGCGATACGTTTTAAGGATACGTACTAAATATAACTACTTACAAAGAATAATATTTACTGTGATGTAATTTCTAGGAATAAAAACTAAATGTAAGTACTTTTAATTGATAGGGCACGGATAACTATGTATTGGGTCTATCTGCGTACTAGACTTGGGATACGTGCGAACTAGTGATAACATAATACATGTATTGGGATAAGTGCGAACTAGTGATAACATAATACATGTATTGGGATAAGTGCGAACTAGTGATAACATAATACATGTATTGGGATAAGTGCGAACTAGTGATAACATAATACATGTATTGGGATAAGTGCGAACTAGTGATAACATAATACATGTATTGGGATAAGTGCGAACTAGTGATAACATAATACATGTATTGGGATAAGTGCGAACTAGTGATAACATAATACATGTATTGGGATAAGTGCGAACTAGTGATAACATAATACATGTATTGGGATAAGTGCGAAGTAGTGATAACATGATACATGTATTTGGATAAGTGCGAACTAGTGATAACATAATACATGTATTGGGATAAGTGCGAACTAGTGATAACATAATACATGTATTGGGATAATTGCGAACTAGTGATAACATAATACATGTATTGGGATAAGTGCGAACTAGTGATAACATAATACATGTATTGGGATAAGTGCGAACTAGTGATAACATAATACATGTATTGGGATAAGTGCGAACTAGTGATAACATAATACATGTATTGGGATAAGTGACTACTACGGATAAGTGCAAGCGATTAATGTTCCCTCTAAGGTGCGTTGATCCTTGAACAAAGTAAAATAACTCATGTGCAGAGTTGCTCTGCATCCATTTATGTTTACAAAATTAGCTGCGCGGTAATTCTAAACTGTTTCTCGGTGGCTCTCAGATATCTGAGCGACTGCACAGCTGAAAGGAAACATTGCTAGTTGATAAGTAATAAGAACTAACAGGGCTAGTAAAAAGTGTCAACTAAGGAATTGTGCCTTAAAGTTTCGTGTATCTTAAAAAGAAAAGCAAAATCAGCAAGGCTTGTAAAATGTTTACCATTTTTAAATGCAAAAATTAATAAATAAATAAAAGTAGTTTTAAAGAAAAAGACACTAATATTTAAGAAATGGGAATTGACATCATGATAAAAAATATGTTCTCTTCTAAACGTCCAAATGAGACTTGTCTTCTCTTCTCAATGTCTCCATTTGTTTGCGTGCGTCATAAAATGGATTTTAAAAAAATCTTTCTGGTAATGATTTTTGAAAACCTTCAAATCTTGCTTTTTTCAATGAAATTGGTACAAAATGGAAAAAAATATAATGACCAGCTATCACCTCGAATGGAATGTTCTGTCTCGATATGTCGTTTGAAATACATTGATTGTTTCCCCCGCAAATGTTTTCCCCACAGGGAAAGGAAAAGATAAAAGTATTTTTCACAAGAACTTTGCCGGTGTCACGCCTCTGTATACTCTGGTCTACATTGGCGCTGAGCAATATTGTTTTTTTCAAGGGCATAGCTATAGTGACAGCTAATTATAAATATAATTGTCCGCTATTTCGGTATCTTTAGGCCTTGAAGATGTTGGTTTAGTATAATCCTCGAAATTCGGCTCATGTCATGGCTAGACCTGTCAACATTATTCACAATACCTAACTCAGTAACCATGACGACGACTTGGTTTAACATTAATTAGGCAATTATTTGATACTTAAAATATTGGCATTATTTGGAAGAAGGGTACAGTTAAATCTTGTTAGTGATTCGCCTTTCTCAACAGGATCATTAGCTACAAAAATATTGATCTATCAGCTACTGAACACTGATTAATTTACTGATGTTATTATTTTCTAGTGAACTGTTAACTACCGAATCACTTTCAGAAGAGTCAGGGGTGCTGTGTGCTCATCGCATACCCCCCACCACCCCAAACATTACCGCGCCTTCTTGGCGCCTTATATTTTTTTTAAAATAAAGGCTATAAAAGTATTTTTCGTGTCCCACATGCGTCCTATGCCTGTCAAAAGAAAATTTCGTATCCAGTATTGAGGACCTAGACAAAAGCCTTTGGAGCATAATTTGGTCGTTTCAATTCAATATTATGTTGGACCTACATCTAAGTAAACCCTCACCCATAAACCAGTCGATATTAGTTTCTATTAACTGCACATTTCCTGGGCATTCAAAATAACATGATCACAAACCTTAAGAGAATTTCAAAGTGGTACGAAAGACATCAATAAAGTATAAAGTAATTAGTCAACAATTGATTTTAGATGTAGGATGCCCTTGGGGGGGGGGATTACGCAAAAGAAAATTTAAACTTTCAGCAAAAAAGTCTCAAAAGGGCTAAAAAAAATCTTCATGTGACATTTTCAGCAACAAGACTGATTTCTATTTTTCTCACTGGCCGAGCTCTAGCATTTTATTTTTAAAATGCGTTGACATTCCCCATCCGGCCAACCTAAACATACACTCAAATCTCTGTTATTATAGTCGGAAATACCAAATACGAACACTTGGCTATGCTCAGCCATCGTCTCACCATCTCTTATCACCACCAACAAATATAATGACGTCATCAAAATTGTGTCCAATTATTTCCAATGATCTCATCATTAAATTATGTCCCTTGGTTTGACGAGGTAATGATTGTATTGTTATACTCTTGAGTTGTGTTGCTCGCTTGCATGCCACCGATAGGATCGATACATTGCGCTAGGGAGTCGAGGATATCCTCAATATGCTAAAAGATGTATTGTGTGGCTTAAATGTCCTCAATGGTTCAAGTGTGAGTGGTAGTATCGACATGTATTGTGTGGCTTAAATGTCCTCAATGGTTCAAGTGTGAGTGGTAGTATCGACATGGATTGTGTGACGTAAATGTCCTCAATGGTTCAAGTGTGAGTGGTAGTATCGACATGGATTGTGTGACGTAAATGTCCTCAATGGTTCAAGTGTGAGTGGTAGTATCGACATGTATTGTGTGACGTAAATGTCCTCAATGGTTCAAGTGTGAGTGGTAGTATCGACATGGATTGTGTGACGTAAATGTCCTCAATGGTTCAAGTGTGAGTGGTAGTATCGACATGTATTGTGTGACGTAAATGTCCTCAATGGTTCAAGTGTGAGTGGTAGTATCGACATGGATTGTGTGACGTAAATGTCCTCAATGGTTCAAGTGTGAGTGGTAGTATCGACATGGATTGTGTGACGTAAATGTCCTCAATGGTTCAAGTGTGAGTGGTAGTATCGACATGGATTGTGTGACGTAAATGTCCTCAATGGTTCAAGTGTGAGTGGTAGTATCGACATGGATTGTGTGACGTAAATGTCCTCAATGGTTCAAGTGTGAGTGGTGTTATCGACATGGATTGCTTTGATGTAGACCGATATCTTTACTATATGAATAGAAAAGATGAATGTATCTTGTGAGCAGTGCGTAGACCTAATGAATATAGCTTGTGAGAAATGTTAGCACTAAAGGTTTGTTGGTCCTTTTGCAAAGTAAAATAATCTTGTGTGCAAAGTTGCACAGCAATATATTTTTTTTTGCAATATTAAAAAAAAGAGTTTGCTTTGCGTAAATTCTAAACTGTTGTGCGGTGTTGGCCAGATATATGCGCGGCCGCTCAGCCGCGCAGCTTAAATGGAACATTGCTTGTCAACTATCAATAACGGCAATAAATATAGCTTATACCTCGTGTTTGTTAAGGTCATTTATTCATTATTTGAATGATTTGAGACGTCTTAAAAATAATTGGGTTTCTGTAAATTTTAAATGATTTTTTACAAAAATCGTTAGATATTACATTTTTTGGATTAAAAAAGAAATCGTTAAGTGATTATAAAGTTAATAAAGAATGACAGAAAGATAATATATAATATAATAACAGAAAGATTGTATTTTCATTTCAATTGTAATAACAGGTGTGCTTTTGGGTCAATGCCTTGGTCTTATCCGATGTCTCCATGCTGTCCAGAAAGACCAGGTGAATAAACTCTGACGATCCAGATGTAGTTAGTGGGCCGTATTTTGAGGACCCCCGTAATACAACCTCATACGTAGAATTTAGACTATACGAAGTCTAATGTTCACCGGACAGTTCATATTTATATATTTCCACCAGCGTTTAGGTCGGACGGTTCATTCATTTACCTGCTGTAGCTCGAACGTGATGAATTATTGAGGCGTAACGCAGATTCGTTTCTGCCCAGCTGCGTCAGTAATGCATGTGCTAAAAGAATCGATAGAGATGGGAGGGCGCGGAGTGACTCGGGTGTAAGATAATGTCTCTGAGGTCAGTCTTGTATCGAGAAATGGGGAAAAGTTAACGCTGGTTTCTTCGTTTTTTTAACTAATCTCTAACCATTAGTTCACATGTGCTCCTTAATATAAAAACTCATTCTATATACTTAAATTTGCTAAATTGTTGTGATAATTTTTTTCGTTTTCCTTAACTGAAAACTTTATTTTCTGCAAACATAAAGCAATAAACATTACATTTTGAATGTTTACGTAGACAAATATAGAAAAAGAAAAATTCTTAGTTTTTAAGTCCTGGGTTTTACAAAGTAGTTTTAATTTTTTATGCAAATTTAAAAAACTAAATAAATAAATAAAAAATAAATAAATTTTAAAAATGCCAATATTATTCGAGAAACGTAGATACTAAACATTGCGTTTATATCTACGTGCTTATGATAGAAACACTGGGATGGTCAACACTGGAACATAAGCTCCGCGTCATTTTTAAGATTAATAAATGAGTTGCTTCAGCATAAACCAGAAACTCGACTATCAAGGACGACGACATGAGATGCATTTTTGACTCATGACAACAAGAACATGGTACATAAGCTGCACGTTCCTGTTAAGATAATCAGTGACAAGCTTCCGAAAAGAACAGTTGAGACATTAACTCTTGATAGACTTGTGTCTATTGTACCAAATGTACAAATATATTTATAAAACTCGCATATTCAAAAGAGGCATTCAGAGTAGCCCTAGTCCCAAACATTATAATTTGTAAATTCAACCCCCCTTTCCCGTGTCTTTTTCTTTTCAACGCAGTTTCCCTTGGGAATTGCGTTTATACATTTGAAATGTCTGTGCCTTGTTCGAGCTTGCACATGCAACTCCTTCTGAACAATACCAGATAGAGGGTTTAGGTCTTTTACAAATATGCCAAGGGGGTCCAAAGGATGTGCAACGGCTAAAAAAAAGAAAAATACCGAAAAGGTTTACTGGATTTCCTAGAGAAAAAAAACAAAACAAAACAAAACTAAAAAATATCAGTATTTTGTCGATTTCTCGCCAGCCATAACATCTATCGGGTTGAAGCAAATTCCAAACAATAGCTAATAATATTTAGAACAATGTTGGAGAAGGAATTTTTTAAAAATCAGTTTTCGTTCGACTCCCGTAATTTTAGCAGCAATTTGTAGATAGCAAATGTTTTGTTTAGTTTCAAAATTATTGATTTGAAATGACTTTAAATGTCATCTAGAATGATAGTTAATGGGGTTTTCCCGCTTTGTGAAAGCTAATGTTAGACTGTTATGTGGTGCGCATTATATTGACACATTCTTGGTGTGACGCAGCGTGAGGGGGTGTGACGTCAAAGAGAAAATTCAACACAGTGAGCAATTAATGATTGTTTTGTTTAGTTTTAAATGACTTTTAATGTAATTAAGCTAGATTGATTTCCTTTGAATAAAAAAATCGGAAATTCTTTGTTGGAAATTGCATTTAAATACTCATTCGAGTTTTTATTACTTGTTTTGGATTATGAAGAATTTGTCCGACAAGAGTCATAAATGCGTGTAAATATAAAATAAATAAAAAAGAGCTCAGATCTTTATCAACAAAAACAACATTCACAACAATAACAACAAAAATAGATTTGGGGTCCTGGCCTTAAGTGATTAACTATTATCGGTTCAATTCCTTATAGCATTTTAAAATGGGACAGATATAATTTCTGTAAAAAGTTTATTTCAGATCCATCCATCTGGTAACCATTGTTTAAATTATATTTATAGAGTCGACCCCGTATAACGCCCCCGCCAAAAAAAATAAATTAATTAAAAAAATATAAAAATGCCCCCCATCCCTTATAATACATTATTTAAAAATCAAAACCCTTTTAGATTTTATTCTGGGCCATTTTGTGTGTCAACTGTGGTAAACATCCATTAATCCTCGTAGAAACATGTGGAAAAACAACAACACAATAAAGTCCAGAAAACTTTGTCTTTATACATGGTTATGTTTGATTTTTTTTTCTACAATGGCAATTTTTGCAACGAGCCCCCTGTCACAGGGATTCATCAATAACATCCCCGACAAACAAATCAATACTGCCTAACCCCGACGAAAGGACCGTCAACAATCAGATCCCCGACTGGTGTGATCCCCACGGTTGTAACATCTAAGGGTATGGGTGGGTTTAAAATGTTTTTGCTCTGTACTGATATGTCAAAAGAAACTGCATGAATTAATGTTTGCATTGTCGTATTTTACGGATTTACATTTTTAAACAAGATTTGACGTATGACGATAGACTCACTTTGATGATCTTGAAGTCGTTCCAGGATGATTTCCCTTAAATTATTTGTATATCCTAAAACTACGTCACATGCCTTAAGTAGAGGAGTCCAAAAAATGCATACGGTCTAAAAGAGTGTCCGGTATAAATAAAACAAACCAGTAAAAACAAAGTTTTTGACTATAAATCCCTTATATATGAGTAATAACTAAAAGTATTGATCATCTTCCAACGCGACAAACATTTACAGACTGAATCTGCCTAAACTCAACTTTGCTGTCATAACCCTGTGGGAGAGGGGAAAAGTCTGGTCACCGATCGCTTGACCGAGCTCAGCGTGACACGTAAAATGTAAACAAAAGCACGCCGGTACTTCGATGGGTCGCGTCAACGCGTTACTGAACAATCCCGTGAAAAAAACAACAATAACAAACAGTGAATTTGAATTACATACGTTATATAAGGATAAACTAAAAATGCATAAATTTAATTATGGTACGTTCGATCGATCTGAAATTTTGATACGATGCATTGTTAGGTGAGATGGGTCCGTGTGCTAAATTTCAGCTCGATCGGATCACGGGAAGTGGGTCATTTTCTACTTTTGTTTTTCCGCCCGCCCAAGACAGAGATGACGACAGACAGAGAGAGAGACGGCGGTGAAGTTAATATAAGGGATTTAATAAAACAAACCCGTAAAAACAAAGTTTTTGACTATAAATCCCTTATATATGAGACATAACTAACAGTATTGATTATTTTCAAACGCGACAAACATTTACAGACTGAATCTGTCTTAACTCAACTTTGCTTCATAACCCTGAGTGGAAAAGTCTGGTCACCGATCGCTTGACCGAGCTCAGCGTGACACGTAAAATGTAAACAAAAGCACGCCGGTACTTCGATGGGTCGCGTCAACGCGTAACTGAACAATCACGTGAAAAAAACAACAATAACAAACAGTGAATTTGAATTACATACGTTATAAAAGGATAAACTAAAAATGCATTAAATTTAATTACGGTACGTTCGATCGATCTGAAATTTTGATACGATGCATTGTTAGGTGAGACGGGTCCGTGTGCCAAATTTCAGCTCGATCGGATTACGTACGGGAAGTGGGTCATTTTCGACTTTTGTTTTTCCGCCCGACCAAGACAGAGAGAGATGATGACAGACAGACAGAGAGAGAGAGAGAGAGACTGCCGCGAAGTTAATATAAGGGATTTAAAAAGGGTCTGGTCTATGACATGTAAATAACATTGATAATTTGAAGAGAATCTTTTCTCGTGAGCCCTTAAATCGGGAAAGGGTGATCTTTTACCGTTGCCATATTGTCGGGGCCCTTTTGTCAATCGTAGGATATATGTTCGTGGCTTACGGCGGGTTCATTGTGTGAAAAATCAAACTTTAGACAAAATGGTAAGAAATCAAAAAAGGGAGGTCACGCATGAAAAAAAGAGTTGTCAATTTTGTGACGTTACTTCCCTTGTTAAGCAATATTCCTTATCACTTTTCGACTCTTCTTTAACATAGCAAAGCGAATTTTAATACGATAGCTTGTTTGTTTTTTCAACTCTTCATACTTATACTTAAATTTTCGTCCGTGCATCAATTTTTTTGAATAAATATAGCACGGATTTCTAATAGGTTACAGCATGTATTATTTACAACATCTGGGGTTTTTGAAGACAGTGGAATCCCAAATCTGACCCTACCACATTAATAGATCAAATCTGGACAAAGAAAAAATAAATCCTTATATAATTGATAAAATTTTACCCTTACCACAACTTAACATTGGAGTAATACTTAAATTAATTACTTAACAATATTCAATTGAATTTTTGGTATGTCGAATTATGTGTAATATTATCAAAACCTGTTGTGAAGTGAAGTTGCTGGCAGTAAGAAGCCAATTGCGAAGTACCATTAATTTTCACTGGCAACACGTCGATAAATAAAAGTGAAGAAATGTATGGGAAATGGTGGAGGGTGAATGTTAGTGAGGCTTGGATGTTAACGCGGGCTGTTTGCGTTGGTAGGTTATTGTGGTGAAGGTTTATTAGTGGTGTTTAGAAAGTTGGTGTCGTTGTAGATGAGAGTTGGTGGTTTTCACAAGGGTAGTGAAGCTGGGGACATGTTAATGCTGGTGCATGTTTTTTAAAGCAATTTCCCTTGGGAATTGCGTTTATAGATTCGAAATGTCTGGCCAGTCTATTCGAGCTTTGAACAGCATCTCCTCCAGAGCCATACCAGATATAGGGTTCGGGTCTTGGCAAATATGTTAAGGAGGTCCCAAGGATGTGCACGGGTCAAAGAAATTACCGAAAAGATTTACTGGATTTCTGGGAAAATTAAAAAAACCCGAAAAAGTATCAGTATTTTGTCAATTTCTCCCAAACCATAACATCTATCGGGTTGAAACAAACGCCAAACCATAGGTAATAAAATTGTGAACAATGTTGGAGAAGGAATTTTTGAAAAATCTCTTTTCGTTCGACTCCCGTAATTTTAGCAGCAATTTGTAGATAGCAATAATATTGTTTTGTTTAGTTTCAAAATTATTGTTTGAAATTACTTTTAATGTAGTCTAGAATGATAGTTAATGGGGTTTTCCCGCTTTGTCAATGCTTATGTTAGATTGTTGCGCGGTGCGCATTATATTGACACATTCTTCGTGTGATGTAGCATGAGGGGATATGACGTCATATTGTGTTTAGTTTCAGAATTACTTATTGGAATCGACTTTCAATGTAATCTAGAATGATTACCCATGAATAAAAAAATCGGAAATTCTTTGTTGGAAATTGCGTTGAAAGACTCATTCGAGTTTTTATTACTTGTTTAAGGGGTTAAGATGTTTTTTTAAGGGGTTAAGATTCCTAGCACACAACAGACGTGGACACTAATAGCAACCACTGAAAGCAAGCTGCAGGCATTTGAAAACAAATGCATGAGGAAAATTCTCCAGATCTCCTATTTAGAACACAAGACCAATGAATACGTCTGGGACAGAATAAACTCTATTGCGGGTCATCATGAGACCATAACAACAATTAAGAGCCGTACAATGGCATGGTTTGGTCATGTACTGTGACTATGATACCCTGACAAAAATTATCCTTCAAGGCACTGTAGAAGGGGGCCGGCGAAGAGATTGACAGCGAAAAAACTGGCTTGACAACAGAAAGGAATGGACAGGGAGGAGATTGAATGAATTATTGGCCGCCGCTCAAGATAGGCAGATGTGGAGATCGTTATCTGTTGATGTTTCCATGCGCAACGACCACAACGGCCACGGGACCGATGATGATGAAGATGTTTGAATGAGCGGGTGTGTTTTGTTTCGGGTTGGTGATGTGGTTAAACTGTACAGTTGGTTTAAAGGATTGTGGCTTGATGTGGGAAGGGAAGTTATTTCACAGATCGATGTGCGTTAGCATAATGTAAGTAGATGCGTAAAAACGACTTGGAATCGGGGCAGTTGCCAAGGGCGCTGAGTGCTAATCGTTCAATAATAAATTTATTCTGTATAATTTAGTATTTTCTTTATTTCTCAAAAGCGCCAAAAATGAATTAGCCAAGGGCGCGGAAAACTCAGTTACGCTGTAAGAATGTAAGATCCCTTTAGCGTTGGCATAATGTAAACATCGATTTGAGTTAGTATAATCTTTGGTTAAACGTTTAAGTTTGGAAAAGTAACACAGTAATTATGGATCAGCTACATGTATATATATATATATATATATATATATATATATATATATATATATATATTATATATATATATATATATATATATATATATATATATATATATCTCAAAGTATGTATGTATGCACATCCTTTATAGCTGACTAAACCATTCATCCGATCACCATGAAACTTTTGGAGACTTTTGAGTACGCTCCTGGGATGGTCACAGGCAACTTTTTTTGCAAAATGTAACACTCGTGGGGCGCAGGGGG